>VOPJ01009284.1:0-22326 GCA_014673585.1 Semibalanus balanoides
TGTGTGATAATCACAACAGCCCCCTCGTTTTATCTTGATTTTCTATGACTTTGGCTCAGGCTAATTCTGCAGTTTAACAGAGGATAGCATCGATAAGAAATCATATTCGAGCGAGATGTTCAGCATTTTTGTAAGCTTACAATACAATATATTCGAGATTATATTGGCTGTATCATGCTCTGCAAAATATTGTGTCGGACTCGCGTACCCGCACGTCTATCTGTTTCGCAACTCGCGATCAGCCACGTAAATATATATCCTTTTCTTCTTGCGCTTCAGTGTGTCAGACATTCATCTGAAATATTTCGTTTCCAACATCGTGGAAGAATTGAGAGCTAGCTAGTTACGTTTTTTTTTTTTTTAATAATGTGAGGCTGCTGCCACGGAAATATGGGCTCGTTAGGTTTATTTAGACTATTCATTAATTAAGCCGTCCGCTGACCAGTTCCGCGGTGGCGCAAATGACAGAGCGCCTGGCTATTGATCCAGTGGTCGCGAGTTCGACTCTCGCCCACGCAGTTTCTTTAAATTTTATACGGTTAAAATATAAATATTAACATTAATTAATTTATCCAATGGCAAGCTGCAAGTCGCCTAGTGTTGTAAGATGCTTCAATGGAAGCGTTATGAAATTCACTTATTTTACTTATAGTATGCAGATATTATATTTCATGGTTATCCGATCCGACAGTGTCATGGACTGGCTATTGTAGCCATTGAGTTATTGCTAATAAGTCCATTTCTATCCACCCAATGATCTATAATTGTAGGAAATAAACAGCACCACATGTCCGCCGCCGTAACACAAGTATCCACTAAAATTGAGCATCACTTTGAGCAGCATCAAACTCGGAATCAGCTTGGACTAATAAAAGCTTAGATCGGCCGGTTCCAAAATGAATATATTCCAAAAAGCCGCACTGATTGGAAGTACTTTGAACGCATAGTATATTCTAGTACATGAACCTTGGTGAACAGAATATGTAATAGTATGCCAAAAGTGAATATGTACGCCACCGAAAAGGAATATATTCACTTGGTTGAAACAGGGCCCTGGGCGCGTCCTGCGTCTGTGGGTCGATGGGAGGGGGGGGCGAGCTGGCGAGCTCTTTAAAAACTGGATGATCGCCGCTGCCGGACTTTCGAAGATCTCCGACTGCGGCGGATCTGCTCCCTGGCGTGGACGTCCTCCTGCGACTGCTCACGGCACTGCTGGATTGCTGTGGCCGCCCACGCCCGCCCGCGTCTGAATCAGCGCTTATCGCCAGTAACACCACCTCCGTGTGCGCTCAGTTCGCGTTTATCTGCATAACTGAACGGATGATGTTCTGCAAGTCCTGACACAGCAGTGGTGTACCGAGTATACGGTCATTCAGGGCATGACCTAGTCATTTGGACCCGAGGCGCCCATGCAAAGCTGGCGCCCCTTCGATCAGGGACGGCACCGCTCCAGCCAGTGACGGCGCCACTCCGTCCAGTGAGAACGCTCCCCGGCCAGTGACGGCGCCCCTGGCAAATGAAGGCCCCTCTGACATAGACTGCACCTCTCCGGACAGCGATGGCGCCCCTCCGACAAGTGACTGCCCCTCTCAGGCCCATGACGGCGCCCCTCCGGCCAGTGACGCCGCCCCAGAAAATTGTAAAGGCACGACGAGAAAGTGCGCATGGAGAGACGCCACTTCTGGACAATTTTCGCCCATATTGGTTGCGCCCCTGTCGATTAGGTGCCGCTCCTATTTTATTTATTTTTTATTTTTTATTTCCCTTTATCAAGATTTGGTTATGGGACGGCCGGAGGCTGGTCAGCGGTCCGGCGTGGCCAGCGGCAGGCAGCAGACTGGCGGAAGGCTTTCCCGCCTTTGTGAGTTTCTTCGCATGCCACTGCGCAATAGTTACATGCTACGCATTATCTAGTTCACTTGTGTTAAATAGACTGTGCCCACCACTGCATTTACCATCTATTGTTTTCCAGGCAGCTATTTAGCCCGTCCTGGCCAAAATCGTTTAAGGAATAGTTCATGTTTGGCCCACTTACTCTATCGCAAACAAGCGCACTCATCTCCATCCGTCACTTAAAGGGATGGATGGAGTCACTTAATGTCACTTAAAGGGAAAGAGCCTCTTCCGGATGATATCGTAAAAACATGCTAAAACAAGTCTAAGGGACTAAATATTATTTGTAATCGTCCTCTTATGCTCACCAATGCAGCGCAAATACAAAAAAAGTGATTTATTTAATTTGTTATAATAATACAAAAACGGTTTGCGATTTCTACACACCACTAGATAATATGGCAGCGATTGAGCGCCAAGTTCAGCGCAGTTCAGACATTTCCGTATTTGTAAACAACACTGTACAGGGAGTACCTTAAAACAATGTATGCAATCCGATACCAAAAAACCTCTGTTGGAGAAAAAAAAATCATCAATAGTTGGAGCTTAAAATCCCTTCGTAAAACTCCAAAAACCCTTAAGTAACAAAAATTTCCTTTATAGTAGCAAATATTACCTGCATGCTTATTATTGAGCTTAAATCAGGCATAATAAGACATGAAATTTTTCAGACATTACAAATTGGGTAGAATGCTTAACCCTATTACTGTCGGGGGGGCCGAATCGCCCCCCCCCCCCCCTGAGGGTTTTTTTACTGCTACGGTCAAAGCCACTCATAAACTCCAACTCCACAATTCTTCAAACTTCCTGACTTTCCAACAATTTCATTTGCGCATCAATTGTTACTTTTTCCCAAATGAATATTATTGTGCCCTAGACAGTTTTTAGCGCGGTTCGGCACGTTTTGACACAAAATCTTTGCATGTTAAGCACTCATAGCTATGTGTGTGTGAAGGAAGTTTAGCAAAAAACACCCATCGTGTAGAGAATGATTTTTTTTGCAGAGCTATATCGCGAAATTCAAAAATTTTGAATTTGAAAACCCAATTTTGAAAAAACTTATTTCTTTCACAAAATGATGCAATATTTTCATACGTAAAAAACTGATGTATTGAGAAGAAAAATCCAAAAAAATTCGCTTTGAAAGTCAGGTGATACTAAAATTTGATACCTAGTCAGTCAATCAACCTTCCAATAATTTTTTTGAAAAAATATGGTATGAGAACTAATGAAAAACGAGGTAATAGCATTGCGATCAATCCAATAATTCACAAGTATCATGTATCTAGCCCTTCTATAAAAAGATGAATTTTCTATCTAATTTAACCTTGTCTAAGTGCATTCAAGGTCAACCAACACCTTCATCAATAGACTCGATGCCGGAAGAACAATCATAAAGACTCAGCAAATGTTCTTTAAAAGTTTTCTCTCAATACCGTCTTTGATTAGGCAGTGTTGGACCGAACTGACGCAACCCGTTTGACCTGGACCCGTAACTGACCGGGGCCACAATTTTTTCCGATTTCCGAGAATGATATAAGATTTACTACACACATTGGCGAGCAATGCTCACGGACGATATTCTGTTTTGACAAAGTTATAGTGATTCGAAACCGCCTAATACGATGGAGAAAACACATTGCTACCAAAATCTAACTAAGCTGCTGTATATACTTTAGATAAAATAGTACCCATGTACACGAACAACATTTCTGAAAAAAACAGGTTTAACATTTGTTGACCTTTTACAGTCCAAACCATTGACCTGCGTCATTTCTCTGAATTCCATATGGGTGAAGACAATTAAAAACCGCGTTTACAGTGATTTTTTTCGGATTCCTCCTAGCTGCCGCATAGTTTCCGAGATAATGGCTAAGGTTCTGAAAAAATATCATGTTTGACAAAACATTTTGAATGACGTCATTTGACCTGAAGATAATGACCCAAGGTCAACCAAAATTTGACAAAAATAGAGTTCAATTTCGACCTTTAGTCACACCACCAAGTTTCATGTTTCTAGCTCTTATGCTACGAGAGATTGAAGGGGGGCCGAATAAGCCCCCCCCCCTCCGACAGATTCGTGAATACTGTCATCCCTCCAGAATCAGGGTTGGGCAAAAAAATCTACTTAATTTCCATATGTTGCACAAGGCTGCAATAATTGATTTAGACGGAGTGGTCGCGGACTCGTCAAGCTCATTGGCTGGAAGAAAACTGAACTTTGAACAATGATATTGGGCCACTGGGTGCGAATAAAAAAAAAACGGACTTGATGGTGTTTATCAAATCCGGTTGTTCTTTAACATATCAAATTTTACTTTGAACGGACAGTGTCCCTTTAAACGGTATTAAATGAACCCTTAACGGACAGTCACCCGGGTATTTAACCTGGGATAGCAGACTGTTGCGCTGGCCGCTGAATATCACCATTGATCCTCAGATATTCAGGCCAGATAAGGTGCTAGTCCGTCTGATATGCAGATGCAAACGAGCAGTTTCATTCATGGGGAGGTTTGCATTTCCCTTGTCTCACTATATCCTAGGCTGCGTTTCAAACCCATTTATTCTCGTTGCGCAATCTTCTATATATAATTCATATCACTGCGATACCCATGAAAAGCATTTTGACATTCGGGAATACGAATATGATGATTTTACAGGAGTTGTTTTACGTGTTCAAAATTAGGTATCCGCACACGGCAACAAAACAACAAGCGGTACGACATAGTATCCGCAATGGCACGCCAGGGCGGCCGCTGGCGTCGCCCTCCGCTAATCAGTTAAAGAAATGGGATGGGGGGAAACGCTCGGGCTAAAATGCATCGCGGCTACCAAATATTGATTTGTGCAAAGTTTTGGTAAACTCAATCATATGATTATGAAATCAGCGCCAATAATTTATCCTGTCTCCCGATGGATCCTGGAAAGTGTTCCGGCAGCCCACCATAACCTATATATACGTTTATACTATAATATAATACTATATATAAATATATATAAATAAATTAATATTTATATATGTGTGTTGGTGTGGGTCCCTGTGTAGTTTTGCGTAGGTGTTGGTAGGTGGTAGGTATTTCAGTGGCAGGCGTGTGCAGCGTGGTCCGGTTGTAGGTGCAGTGTAGCAGGTGTGCAGGTGTGCAGGTTGCAGTATGCAGTGTGCAGGTTGCAGGGTTGCAGTGTGCAGGTGTGCAGCGTTGTGCAGGTGTGCAATGTGTGCTGAATTTGGTGTGATGCCGTTGTGTGTGTGTGTGTTGCTGTGCCGTGCGTTTTGTGTGTGCGTGCGGACGTGGCGTGGCGTGCGTACGTGCGTTCGTGCGTAAACACTGCGGCGTGGCGTTGCGTGCCCACCCCCTGCGTGCCTATGCGTGCGTGCGTGCGTGCGTGCGTGCGTGCCGTCGACGTGCCCATGCGTGCGTGCCGTGTGTGTGTGTGTGTGTGTGTGTGTGTGTGTGTGTGTGTGTGTGTGTGTGTGTATACCAACGGCACAATGTCATAACTGCCATTCACAGAACTAAAGGACCATGAGAAATACCTTAACATTTATTACCACTAAAACATGCATGCATATAATATCCATTTCTGAAACTGACTCACATTTCGACTCACACACGCACAGTGACACCGTGCACAGAATGACCTCTATTCTCAGCGTCAAGTTATGATAACCCCCTTTCGATGACCAGAGTGATTCTTAGACCCCTTTTGTATTGCACGCTGCGCAGACCAGCAAGCAGGTATTGATTTTACGCTATGCGGTACAGCATATCTTTAGGCGCTTACTACTAGTGCCATCTAGGGACAAGAATATAAGTAAACGCGCTAGCCGTCATTCAGTCCAACAGCACGTTAACTGTAAATCAAAGCTCACCATCGGATCGCATTGTATCCTCCCGACAACCAGTGTCCGATCCTATGTCACGCCCACGTCAGCCCGGGTCTGGTGGTCGCTGGTCACCGAGCATGTGGTGGTCCTCGAGCGTCCCCTCCCCCCCACTCCCCCTCCCCCGGAGAGTGTAGGCCCGCCTTCATGCTTGGGCCCCCTCGCAGCTTTGCTCCCTTACGGGGATGGGCAGTGTAAGAACATGGATGGTTACCCGGTTGACAATCCATTTTGACCCGCTTTATCCCTTCTCTTTCATCTTATGACTGCGCAATGGCCCGAACGAGCCGAAGCGGCTTTGTCCAAATCAAACCAAATCAAAGCTCAGCATCACTTAGCGTTGATTGGTTATGATTTTTTTAATGGGGTATCAATGAAACACAAAGTAAGTAGATGTGCGCCCATATGTATATTTTTCGCTGTCATCAATCAGCAACTGAATCAATCAATTCAGCTATCATTTATCTCTTTAGCTGCTTAATCATCATTACCCCCACCCAAATGTGCCATCTGCTCAGTGGGGTTTGAGAATGGACTAGTTGCAGATTGTTTGGTGAATATGTGCAAAATAAGAAGAAAAATGTGCTGATCTACGTGATACAGATCATTTTGCATACAAATCAATACTCCGAGAGATATTTGTATGTAAAACCTTATTATTTATAAAGCATTTGATGTAGTGACGTCATTTATCAATAATATTGCGCATGCCTATGGAAAAGCATTTATTTCCCAAATTTACCGTGGCAAATATAAATGGTTAACCGCTTTCCTATGACTTACTGTTCACACCAAACTACTCAGAAGTTCGTGGAGATTTATGCTGCGTATGTTCAAAACACAACGCGTCATATTGATATTCTCTAGAGCACATGTTCGAACTAGGCTCCGTTTCGGCTGAGGCACAGCTCTGTCCTCCACCTCAACTCACCAAGCTGCTTACGGGTACCTGCCGGCGGGGATGGTCCGAACTGCAGCTCCCACGGCTGTCTTGAGTTGCTTCCTGGTCTGGAGATTCTTCTTAAACACCTATAACTTGCTTAGTTACCTCCACAGGATGCTATTAAGTGGGCTCAAATCCAAATGCTGCTCTTACTGAAACACTGCCCCAGAAACCACTTGCAGAATGCGACCGTGCCCTCAATGCTGGTTTGAAATAGCTTCTTTCGGGTCCAGAGCTTGTATGGAAAGAGATCTAGATCATCCTTAGAATCCGTTTGGCTGTAGCAATCCGTTAAAATGCCTCTGAGCTGCCGTTAAGATTATTAATTTGGTTACAAGGTAGAATTCCACAATTTTAGTTGTATGTTTGCTTCAGTAAAGTTGCATGATTTCAAATAAGCAACATCTGCTTAAATCCGCCATATCACGTGCTTTAATTTCCACGCGATTAAAGGAAATAGTTCACCTTCAACATGGGTTTTGAACTGAGATAGCAGTTTTGTAGCCCGTGTTGAAGAACCCCTAGCTTCAAGTTTTCTGGACTAAAAAGGCTCTCCAGCCGAATATATTTCACTTTTTATCGAAGGAATGTGGACCATCAACAAAGAATGTGAAGAATGTGGGCCATCGGGAGGCTGTACAGTAATCCTACGCGACTACTCCCGAATCTGATTGGCTGAGCCATTTGATTCTTTCGTTTGACGTTGCAGAGTACGCATATAGCTTTGATAAAATAAATGATGTACGTCCTTTTATCCTGAATCGGCGCGATGTATGGCTATTTTTGACAACATAAAAAGAAGTTGTATTTCAAAATATAATCAAATCGTGTCTGGAAAAAACAAACCAAGGTGAACTATTTCCTTTAACGTTATGCTGAGTTTTTTGTTCAACCTCTATATTACAAATTCAATGTGTCAACCGAACTGCTAAAAACTACTTCAGATAACATTGCACCTGAACTATTGCTTATTGACATCACGACCAATCAGAGAGCAGAATTGTAAATTAGTAAATACTGAATTATTTGAAACCCTCATAATTCAGAGGAATTTATGTTATATTGACAATCTATAAAGTATTTAAATTAATTTGCGTTCAATCAAACACATAAAAACAGTGAGTTAGGTGACCTGCAACTACTCCATTACTGGTCAACAACCAGGCACTATAGCATCCACACACCACGGGATGGCATTTCTCTGTTTCCATTAGAGCAGCACATTCTACGCACTAAACAGAATAGTTCACCAAGCTAGAGGGACCAAGGTCGAAAAATGCATTTCCGCGTTATGGGTGCGGGGTGTATCCCTCACGGTTGTCGGCTCAGGCCAGAAAATACAATAAAATTGAAACCTGCATGGCTTCCGATATCGGGGCCTGTGTCGTTTTCTGTTGGATATTGAGATTATATAAAGCAAATATGCAACTTTGCTGTGCGTTGTGAACTGCTTGGGCGCTACCATTACTTTGGAGCTACCCTTCATTCACGTGAGATCTTGCTCGATAACTTATTGGAGTTAGAGTGGCACTGTAACAAAGTGGTCATGACGTTTCGCTGTGACGCTCTGTGACGTCACTAATGACGACATATCTTTAGCCTCTGATTGGCCTGCCGATGGCCGTCGCCGTAGTCACTGCGCATGTGTGGAGTCTGACTGGCGGGTAGTGATCTGCCGCCACCGGCCGCCGCTCGGGAGTGAGGGATGACAGCTCGAGCGAGACGGTCAGGGGTTGAGAGGTCGTGAGTGCAACCTTCACAGTGAGTGATGAGAAGACAAGGGCGTAGGACTGTGTCGGCCACCATTCTTTATCTAACATTTTCATTTCCGAACCTTGGGAGTTATCGCGAACTAAATACAACGTGGACTATCACTGCCGTCTGTCTGGAGGAAGAAAAATGCTACAGGCACGACCCTGTATTTCTACGAAAAATAGCAATACTCCCATGAAATAAACATCAAACAAATGCGCTCTATTTGCCCACATCATAATATAAACACTTGAAAAACGTGATGCGTTTTTTTATAAAATCCTTATGAAGAAGTTTGTATTTAATCTCCCTATATAATGTCGATCTTCTTGCACGATGTGCTATTTCCATTGCTAATGCAAATGCCGCATGTAATGAATATAATATTTGCGCTAAGCGTACGACCGTCATGAAATATAAACATGCATCAAAGTTAACGTGACAACGCCTTGCGTAACCATATCTTTCCGACGAGAACAGCTTCGTCAATGCAAAAATTGATTATCCCATTTGATTTGCAGGACTGGTACTCAGCCTGGTGCTGTTGCTGTTGGAACATTTGCTTGTGCGCTGTGCCAGAAACGCAGACATCCAATACGTGTCACGACCCTCGTCAGAAGATCCACGGCCCGTGGAACATCAGCTCTGGAGGATGTGACTCCTCTCCATACACCGCGGGAGGGCGGGGAAGGTGACAGAAGGGTATCGGCTCTGGAGGGTGTAACTCCTCTTCATACACCGCGGGAGGGCGGGGAAGGTGACAGAAGGGTATCGGCTCTGGAGGGTGTAACTCCTCTTCCACACACCGCGGGAGGGCGGGGAAGGTTGACAGAAGTATAGGCTCTGAAGGGTTGTAAACTCCTCATCCATACACCCGGTCGGAGGGCGGGGAAGGGACAGGAAGGTATCGGCTTCTGGAGGGTTGTGACTCCTCTCCATACACCGCGGGGAGGAGGGGAAGGTGACAGAAGGGTTTATCGGCCTCTGTAGGGTGTAACTCCTCTCCATACACCGCGGGAGGGCGGGAGGGCGGGGAAGGTGACAGAAGGGTATCGGCTCTGGAGGGTGTAACTCCTCTTCATACACCGAAAGAGGTCGAAGAAGGTAAAGGTGTCACAGGTGGTGGACGTCGGTATCGCAACTGGCTCTCATTATGGGCCTGTTCCAGTTCGCACCTCTTTTCCTCCTCTAAGTTGCTCCAACTGCAGCTGCTCTGTGTTAACCCACGCCCCACTGGGCCTCTGCATTTCCTTCGCCCGACTGGGTGTTTGAACACCCCCCCCCCTCTAACTCGGATCCCATGGCACTGTTAGACCAAACAAAAGGACACTGTTCGAACCGTTATCAAAAATAATTTCGGAAACCTTATTTCTGACTTTTTTCGCCTTCAGGTCAAAACTAGGTCACCAGAGGTCATCGAAGGCAATTTTTCAAGTTTTAGGACATCGCTCCAGAAACCCCCAAATATCTCGGAAACTATGCTATCTAGAAACAAACGTTAAAAAAACAATCGTTAGCAAATGAAATTTTAAATCGCAATCAGGTCCTCAAAATTGACCTCGGGTCAATAGTTTAGGCTCTAGAGGCCATTAAAGTAAAAAAAAAATGATTTTGGCAAAAAATACTTTCGTGAATAACTTCTTATCTAACAAAGATAACGCCATACGGTTTACGCCATCGTGTTTTTTCTCGTCCCAGGCCGCTTTGAAATATTACCAATTTGATCATGTTTAGTGTCAACTTACAAAAATCGATCTCAGGTCAAGGTCAAAGTGGTGACCCAAGTAGGTCTATGTTGCATATCAGTAGATGTGTCTTGACGAGACAAACACACTGGGTACGTCGCAGTTCTTATCTTCACAATGCCAGAGTTTATGAACGAAAAAGGTTATGGTGACCTCGGGATGACCTCAGCATTGAAACCCATTTAATTTCCCTGAGCAAACCTGCCACTTGGATCATACATAGATATCATATTTATAAACATTCAATCCAGAAGGAAATGGACTGATATCGTCGACAAAGAAAGCATTTGATTTATTTTCTCCCATCGACTTTATAATGGGGGAGATTCGCAAAATTGACCCGACCTAAGGTCAACCGATACAAAAAAATCGAGATATACATTTTGTATATACTAATGACCTAAATGTAATCTAAAAAGTTTTATATGGATTCCCTTTTAGAAACTGTAGTTTCATGGCACGACCGCCAACGTTTTTGTAGGTAGGGGGGTCCACTTGACCTGACCTGGTGACCTGACCTGACCCTGCACACGAAAACTTGAATTTTCGCAAAAATGTCCGGGAAGACTCAGTGAAATAGTTATGCCAAAAATTTGGGCGGCGCCTTACGCGCCGCCGTTTTTTCGTTATCTTGATAAAACATGAGGGGGTGTTCAAACACCCCCCCCCAGTGGGGCGCGGGTTAAAGAATACGACTGGACCAAGTGGGAGCAGCTTTGAGGAGGTTAGAAGTGCGACTGGAACAGGCCCTATATGTATTCATGAGAGTCGTGCAATGATGTAAGTAGAGTCAAATGTAGAGTCTATATCACTGTGTGGGCATATTGTACTGGAGTATGCCGCAAAACAGTATTTTGAAATTGATTCAAAGTAGCCGCAACGAGTGCTTAGATAGTTTTGCTAGAATCGCATAAGTGCGAGCACAAATGCGTTGCGACGAGGATAGGCTGAACCACTCATAGCACATTAAGACTTGAAAATCATTCATTGTCGTCTATCCCCTTGGCACCAGGCTGGACCGTTCTGAGAATCTCTGGGGCACATTTCAGATCAAATGAACTACATATGTCCGCCGTGGGCATGGAAGTTCAATGTATCGCTGAAAGAACCCGCTAGTATGGACGATGCACAAACAAATACTTATTTTGCAAGTGATGTGTTGTAGCGGCTGGAACCGCTGCTACCAGACCTAATACATGTGACAAAATATGCCCACGTTGTTTTTTTTTCTCAAGAAAGACAGGGAACCAATGGCACCGCCAGCTCCCGACAGTTTGAGAGACAACACCCATAGTCGCAACGTTAAAATCCGAAAATGTTGGGAGACGAGTCCCCTGTCATTCGACTCCCATGAGGAAGGAATGACATGGGAACGAAACGGTTATTACTTTAATATAGACAACTACAGCTAACAACTGTCGGGGCCGAGGTCATATGACCGAGAGTCAAGCGACGAACCAAGGGAAGGGACGGGAAGGGGCACCAGGGCCAGGAATCTCAAAACTTCTGAAATTGGACGAAAATCAAACAAAATTCGATAAGTGTGAACTTTTACTGCAATGTTTGCTCTGAAGCAGTTCGTATTATAATTTACGAATACATTAATTTCATAATTATTTTAATTTCATCAAACTTCTGTTTTTTGCTTAACCCACCCAGAATCAACTGATTTTTGTTGTTCTTGGTGGGGTCAGGTGAGCGTTGTTCTAAATCAGTGGTGATCAACGTCATTTTTTCAATGAATATATTTCGCCGTCATCTAGACTTGAAACTCTCCCATTTCAATCAAGCATATTTCGCAACTTCAGCAGAGTCATAGGTTTGGTAATTGAATATCTCTATCGGTCCGCTACTGGGTCACATAGGGAATGTAAGGCGTACCACTAAGAAATATAGTCAACATCCTTCGGACTGAGCAGTGACGCCTCACACCGGAACCTTGTTCTACTAAAAAAATCACGTGAAAGTGGCAAGGGATACAACGCAAACAATCCATTTTTACTAGGAAGCTTCGATAGATCAGTTCGGTTTAAATGTATCTGTCGAGTCAGTTATTTCGCCGAATCCATCAGCCATTTCATTCGAGACCGTCAAATTTGCCGTGCCATAATAACTTCAAACAAACTACTATATCGGCATGCACTTTATTTTGACCAGCATCAAAGAGCCACATCACACCAGATGACATCAGAAGAATCCAGAAGTTTCGGGTCCACTTCAAAGTACACCCTCCGTGAAAATAATAAATACATCATACTTAGCGTCTCATAAAACAAATTTTATAGAAACATAGTACATGCCATGGTAAATAAACATCTCGCTCTCTACCAAATTCACCGAGCTCGACCAGGAAAAACATTGGAGCAAGGCCATCCAGATCCCCTGAGCAAACCAGCCAGAACCAAATGAGTCTGAGCAAACCAGATACCGGCAGCAGACAACAGACAGACGACCAACGACTGCCGCGACAGGACGCACCCAACCGCTGCAGCAGCCGACTCCTCAGCCGCTGCTCGCTGCCTCGATGTGTTCTGCTGCTCCGCCGAGCACCCCGCTGATGTCAGTGACGTCACAGTAACGTCACAACAGTGACATCACTGCACTAGCCGCTCCATGGACGAGAAGCCAGCCGAGCCGAGCTCGAGGAAGCCCGAGTCATGGCTGCAGACGCCCAGTCCCAGTTGGATATGGTCGCCTTTTGTCTGAAAACACGGAGACAGGGCATGCGTAAGACACGGGGCAAGCAGGCACCTATCCAGGATTTTTATCAGTAGGGGGGGGCACGTCGGAAAAAAATGTTCCTCAGCCATATGCTGCCGACCGGGGGAGGGTAGGGTTGGGTCGTCGGAGCATCCCATTCTATCTAGTAATAATTAATTTTGTTCAGGGGGCATTTCTCCCGTCACTCGTACCCTCCCCCCTCCCCCTCCTGACCACGTCCCTAAGGGCAAGAGTCTGCGCTTTAACAGCATTTCGAATTTACTGTCACTGTATTGTAAATATCGGGAAGAACAATCACTTTAATAGCTTAGACAACGAAATCAGACATTCATTAAGAAGCATACATATACATATTCACGTCACCCTGGGCTCAGCCGAGCAAATTTTATTTCTGCTTCGTTAGAGACTAAGCGTCTCATGGTGGTCAACTGAACTAAAAGACAGACGAACCCGGAGGACAAACCAGGCGTCCCGAAGGAACAATTTCCCGCCCATCAGATAGTCTGGGAGACGAAGAGAGAGAGAGAGAGAGAGAGAGAGAGAGAGAGAGAGAGAGAGAGAGAGAGAGAGAGACACTCACCTGTGGGCTACCGTCTGGGCCGTGCACCACCGTCCGGCCGCCAGCCGCCGTTCTCTTCCCTCCCTCGTTGAACGGGTTGTTGTTGGCGTCTTCGGCGTCGCGCAGCCAGGCTCCGGGCGCGCCCAGGTCGGGAGCGTCCGGCGGCGGCGTCATGCCGTACGTCGGGTTCTGGAACTGGTTGTGTGCGGCGGGCCGGGTGGCGCCGTAGCGTCGGCCGCGGCGACGCAGCCAGAGCGCCGCACCCGCCAGCAGCAGCACTAGCAGGCAGATGACAACACCGATCGTGGCGCCGCTGCTGCCGCCGCCGCCGCCGCTGGGGGTAGATGACGCGGGCGCTGCTCCAGCCGCCCCCTCCGTCGTTACGTCCTCCTCCCCGAGCTGAGCCAGGCAGTCGGGGAGGTGGTCTGGACAGTAGCAGGCCACCTGACCACCGCGCGGCAGACACATGTGTCGGCAGCGGCCGTGGCGTGCGCACACGCTGTCCGCGCCGCTCTTCTCTCCCAGCAGCAGCGGCTGGCGGAGCCGGTGCAGCACGTCCAGCGCGCGCAGCTCCATGGAGTTGTTGTAGACGCGCTGACACCAGGCGGCGGCGCCGTGCTTCAGCGGAGCGTACTGGCCGCTGCTGACCTCCACGACACGCGTGTGGCAGCGGCGCGCGTGGCTGCGGTGGCTGATGACGTACGCCCAGTCCTCGAAGACGGAGAGGCCGCGCGGCAGGTGCAGACCGGGCAGGTCGGCGGCGGCGCGTCCGCTGCCGTCCAGCCGCACAGAGCCCAGCCGATGGAAGTGCGTGTCCGACCACCAGACGAGCCCGGTGGTGCGGTCCAGGTCGAGCCCGCCGCAGCGGCCCACTTTGTGGTCAGCGAGCACGAGCCGCTCTTCACCGTCGGCGCTGAGGCGGAGGACCCGTCCGCGGCGGTGGCCTCCGGGCGGAGCGGCCAGCTCAGCACAGGCCAGCAGATAACCCTGCTCTGGCACTGGCCGCAGCGCCAGCAGGGTCTCTCCCGGTGTCCGCGCCAGCGTGCGGCACACTCCACCGGCAGTGCAGGCCCTCAGGACACCAGTGCCGTTCTCTTTGCTGGCCAGGTACACACTCTTGGTCGTCCACTCTAGCGCCAGCGCAGTCAGCCCTGTGGCGTTGGCGACGACGGTGCGCAGCTCTTCTCCACCGGCCGGCACCGCCAGCACGGCCCCGAGGTAGCTGTCGTAGAAGTACAGCGTCTCCGTCCAGACATCATAGTCCGAGAAGGCGAGCGTGGCGTTGGTGTTGCGGTAGACGAGCTGCAGGTTCTTGTGGCGCACGTAGTCGGCAACGACGCGGCCTGCCTGCGTCAGCAGCAGACGCGGAGAGGTGTTCGCGCGGCATGCCACGCCGTCCGGCTCAAGCCCGTAACCGGACAGACACCCGCAGCGGAAGCCGCCCTCTGTGTTGTCGCAGCGCTGCCAGCAGGGCGCCGCGCCCGTGGCGCACTCGTCCACGTCCTGGCACGTCTTGCCGTCGGTGTGCAGCTCGAAGCCGTCCGAGCAGCCGCAGACGGGAGCAGTGGGAGTCGCGCGGCAGCGGTGGGCGCAGATGTGCCTGCTGCAGGCCGTCTCGCAGGCGCCGCCCTCGTCGCTCCTGTCGTCGCAGTGCGCCATGCCGTCGCACACCTCGCCTGGCGACAGGCAGCCGAAGCCGTCGGCGCAGGCGAACTGGTCTTCGCTGCAGGCGGCGGCCGGAGGAGGAGTGATCGACATCGGCGGTCGGCCGGCGCACTGCTCCGCCGCCTCGTCCCAGCCGTCCTCGCAGTCGTCCTCGCCGTCGCAGAGCCAGTGGGCCGAGATGCGCCGCTCGGTGCCCGGACAGGTCGGCTCGCCGCAGCCCAGCTCGTCCTCACCGCCGGCGCAGTCGGTCGTATCGTCGCAGAAGGCGGTCTCGGACAGACACTGCCCGTCAGCGCAGGCGCGTTCGTTCGCCCGACACGCCGCCTTGGTCTCCTCGCGCGGCTGCAGCGGCGGCAGCGGAGCCGCGGCCACGTCCCCGCCGCAGTGTGCGCCCTCGTCGCTGGCGTCGGCGCAGTCGGCCACGCCGTCGCACCAGAGCGCGGCGCCCACGCAGTGACCATCGTCGCAGCGGCTGCTGCCAGCCGAACAGTTGCGCCGCCTCTCGCAGTCGGCCGGCTCGTCAGACAGATCGGCGCAGTCGGCGTGGCCGTCGCAGAACCACTCCTCCGACAAGCAGCGGCCGCTGCTGACGCACGTGAAGGAGACGTTGCTGCAGGCGCCGCCGCCGCAGTGCGTCTCATCGCTGCCGTCCGTGCAGTCGGCGTGTCGGTCGCAGCGGTAGTGAGCCGGCACGCAGAAGCCGGTGCCGCAGCGGAACTGGTCGCCGTCGCAGGCGCGGCTGGCGCAGTCGCGCTCGTCGCTGGCGTCGCGGCAGTGCGGCGCGCCGTCGCAGCGCAGCACCGGCGACAGGCACTCGCCAGAGGTGCAGTTGAACTGGTCAGCGTGGCAGACCGAGGCGCGCCACTGCGGACAGTCTGCTTCATCCTCACCCGCCGGGCAGTCTGGGGAGCCGTCACAGCGCCAGGCCGCCTGCAGACAGGCGCCCGACTGGCAGGCGAACTCGTGCTCCAAGCAGGCGGCAGGCGCACAGGCGCGGCCGTCCGACGCCGGCTGCCGACCCGTGCTGCAGTCGCACTGCTCGCCGCGCTCGGTGTTGTACAGACAGAGCTCCGCGCAGCCCAAGCTGCTCGGGCAGCGGCTCTGTGAGCGCAGCGTCAGCAGCTCAGCGCGCCTCTCCGGGCCGACAGCAGCCAGCCGCAGCAGAGGCTTCACGTCCCTGCCGGCGGTGATCTGACCCAGCGGCTGAGCGAACTGCCGGCTGGGCGAGCGCAGCTGAGCCCAGTGCAGCCGCCAGGAGTGCATATCACTCCAAAACACCCGTCCGGCGGCGACGGAGACGGACAGTGGCCCGGCCAGGTGGCGCTTCAGTGGCCGCCGGTCCGTGCCGTCGTAGAGCACGCTCTCGATCGTCCCGGCCTGCGCGTCCGCCCAAAACAGACGCCCACTAGCGTCGTCTGCGAACAGCGAGCTGGGAGTCTGCAGTCGGTCAGAGACGAGCGGTCGGCGTCTGCTGCCGTCCAGCTCCAGTTGTTGGATGGTACCAGCGCGGCCGCCGAGAGCCAGGAAGAGACGCCGAGCCGCCGCCGACACGGCCAGTGCCGTCACATGCTGCAGTCCGTCCGCCACTAGGCGCCGCTGTAGACCGTCGGCGCTGGCCAGCTCGACGGCGCCGCGCGAGCTGTCCGCCCAGTAGAGGTTCCCGCGCACAGGGTCGGCCGCCAGCGCCACCACGGTCGTCATGTGGCCGGAGACGAGGGTACGCCGCTTCCGGTTCTCCAGATACACGGCGTGGATCGCGCCGTCCGCTGCGTCCGCGTAGAGCAGAGTCAGGTTCAGCTCCCCGCCGACGCCACCAGAGGGCAGCCAGTCGAGCGCCACAGCCGTCACCATCCGCGCAGAGTACTCCGTCAGTGGTGAAGCGCCGACACCGCCCAGCACCCCGACCGGCACTTCCAGCAGCAGGTCCGAGCCGGCCAGCACCACCTGGCTGGCGACGTCAGGGTGGCAGGTGAAGCCGTCCGCGCCCAGCCGCTCCTCCTCGGCGCAGAAGCAGCGGTGGCCGCCGCCGGCCGCCGTCGTCTGTGAGAGCAGGCAGAGGTGGGAGCAGCGGGAGCCGACGCAGGCGTTCGGCAGCGACGGCTGCAGGGAAGCGTGCAGCGCCGCCACGCGGAACGACCAGTGACTGCGCCGCTTGTGGACGACCGTGCGGTTCTTGCCGGTGTACTTGTTGCAGCTGTGCACCTCCTCAGAGTTGAGGTCGGACCAGAACAGGTCGCTGCCGAGCACGGCCAGCGAGAACGGCGAGCGCACCATCAGCTCGGGCACCGGCCGACGGTCAGAGCCGTCCAGTAGGCAGCTCTCTATCAGTCGCTGGTTGGTGTCGCTCCAGTAGAGCCGGCCGCCGGACGGGTCCACTGCCAGCGCGCGTGGCGTCTCCAGGCCAGGCAGCGGCAGTGCAGCTGCACCAGCGCCATCTAGCCCAGCGCGCATGATCCGACCGCCCGTCTCGTCCACCTCCGCCCAGAAGAGGGCGCTCTGCTGCGGGTAGACAGCCAGCGCCACCGGCCGGCCAGTCAGCTGTTGCACCAGCACAGCGCAGTGGCCGAGCCAGTCACACGCCGCCAGGTGGCGGAGCTCGACGTCAGCCAGGTACAGCACACGGGACACCCATTCCCAGGCGAGAGCATCAGCTCGGCGCGACGCCCCTCCAGCAAGTGATAAATCACCGGCGCTGCTGACATGGAAGTAGCGCACCGCCTCTGTTCACGTCGACCGACCTCAGTCTGCGCCGTCCCGAAGAGCATGCGTAGGCCTCCCAGTAGAGATACTGTTGCGGGCGTCGCGAGCTCCCGACGGCAGCTAGCGACATTTACAATATATTAGGCGCGTAAGACTCAACGTAGGTCCGGTGTCCTCACGAGCCCAAATATGTGCACTACCACCGGCATCAACGATGTTCCAAATTTGAATGCAGAGGGAGCGGAGTCACGTGGGATTCATACGATTGCAGCACCTAGCTGGCGGACTTGGTGCACCGTCAGCTCAGTTTGGCACGAGGACAAAACAGTACGCCTTTGTGTGCGGCCCGTAGACGGACAGTATTATGATTCGCACTGTGAATTTCTGTTTGTCAGAGCTCTCTGAGCGACAGTTGTGTGTAGGTGGGAGCCTAGCCATTCTGGTCGCGGGCTGACAAGCCAACCGCACAGCCACCGCCAGTAGGTGCTTCTGGCAGTCCAATCAGTTATTGCTCGCGTACAAATATATGTGCGCGGTCCACGGCCCTGTGCCCCGCCGTATCCTCTCTAAAAGACAACCACAGGCAGCCGCCGACTCCGCTTCGCGCGCGAGTACCAGTACGGGCCCGCGCGTCGAGCTCTCACCCCACAAGTATTCCGGGCCAATTGCGCCCTTTCCATGCGTCTATAAGGGTATGCATCAGCGCGTGCGTCGCGGGTTTTAGTCTGTCGCACTCAGCCGGGAATCCTGGGTTGTGCGCAGGGCCTTCGTGATGCACAATAGACATCGGAGGGTCCTCGTGACCCTTCTCTGGGACGTCACCACAAGCGTGGCGCTGCAAAAGTCTGTGGTGTTTTCGACTACTGGTCTGTCATCCGCTGTCGCATGTAGCTATAACGGGGTGCAACCGGTTAGAGCAAGTGTATGAGTCACAACGGGCCTCCGAGCAAGCTGGCTTTAAGTTGCCAGGGCTTGCTCCACCTCATGTCGATCGCTCATTCCTTTCACTTCGTGATGCACCTAGTATGACACTGAGTGGCTGACAGCGAGTTGCTATCAATAGGATCGAACAGCTCGTGTTGGGTCCACAGCAGGGCTCGCTCGACCGTTCGAGCGAGCCGAGGAGTATACCTTTGTCACTCGCTCAGGGTTGACTACGGAGAACCGGTGACACCCCAGACGGAGCCTCAATAACTATACAGGTACGGAGCTCCGAGAGCCTTGGCTGAGCGACGCTAGTCCTTCTGCGCATCACCAGCTAACTCGGTATAACCCCGTCACGAAGGACATTTATTTAGAGTCCTTCAACGTACGCGTCCATAGGTGAATGCAAGCGCCCAATGAATTTGACGGATCATATTAGTGATGAGCAGAACGCGTCCGTGCTCAAGCTCAGGGCAAGCTGGAACCGAGCATGAGCAGGTAAAGACGTGGTTCGGGGACATTTCGGGTCTCAATTCGTCTCGCATCCGCTCCGTCCGAGCAGTCCGGTTCGCCGTCACACCGCCAGGAGCCAGGGATACACGTGCCGCACCAGATCGACGGCGGCAGACACTCACTCTTGAGCGAATCGGCGGAGGCGACGCCGGCCGGGCAGCGCAGTTCGTCCGAGCCGTCGCCGCAGTCGTCGTTGCCGTCGCAGCGCTGGCCACCCGGGATGCACGCGCTGCCGTGGGAGCACAAAAACTCGCCGTCTCCCTCACAAGAGGTCACCGACGGTGATCCTTCGCGCGAGTCCAGCAGAGCCAGCATGGTTGCAGGCGCCATGATCGCCCTCGCCCGCGATCCGTAGCCGCAGAGCGTCACCAGAACGAGCACGCACCAGCCCGGCGCCATCGCGGTAGCGGGTCTCGCGGGTCAATAGCCGCGAGGAACCGGCCACCGCCGGCCAGAGCTCAGGTCAAGTCACGTGACAGGCCCGCGGGCCGCGCAGGGGCGGCGCCAGGAGCGGTAGCCGGGTGGGCTGGGTCGTCCCGGCCGAGACGCACCGACATCGGTTGTTGTTGAATGCTTTGGCCCGATTAATTGAAAGAATCCAGCCTAGCTGAATTATATTGATATTAAAATGTGCAGAGACGCTGCATTTTTACGTTTACAATCACGCCACTGATGCCGATAATAGCTAGCCCAAACTGCCACTGTCAGCTCCAGCCAAAACCGCTCTCACTGAGTTAGAGCTGCGAAATTCGGAGCCACAGAGCCGGTGCTGGGAGTATTTCAGGCTCGGCAGTCCCTGACACTGTGTATGAGCCGTCAACCTGTCCATCTCCCTTCGCGTCCCGTTTTCATGCCGCGCTTGATTCTAACAAATACATCCATTGAATATGCGATATGCAAAACGTGTAACATACACGTTCTGCATATCGCATATTTAATGGACGGTGCAACAGCTGCCCACTGCCTACTAGTTGTAGCACTGGTCATGACGTGTTTTAGTCAGTGAACCGCTGGGCCATGTAGTGACCATGCAGTGCGTTCAGTGGCGGATCTACGGTTGGGAAAAATGGGTAATTGTCCCCCTCCCCAACGAAATATCGGTAGGCAGACGCATGTCCCCCCCCAAAAAAAAAAGATATGGCATGTTGTTATTTTTTGTCCCGGTAAGTCGTAATTTACGCTCCCCGCTCAACAGTGGCTTCGCCACGGTGTCATAACTTTTACGAGGACACATGTCATCGGACACCTTCTTATCTCTGGCATGGATGGCATAGATGACATGATTATCTCTGGCATGGTCTTATCTCTGGCATGGATGCCTTGCGGTAGTTTCCTATGTGTGGGTTACCCTTCGTTTTTGTATAAAGGGAGGTGCGACTTGCGGCAGCACTGAGCGCTGTTCAAAGTCTTCAATTATTATTTATTTTAGGAAGGAAGCAGCCAATAAATCGGCATTAATTGCGATCCTTGTCCTACTGAGAACCGATCTAAGCCTTTGAACATAGGCGTAGGAACAAGAACGGTAGGCGTAATACTCGCCAGCCCTTTCACTTTTCGGTCAATAATTATGTTGTTAAAATAGCGTATTTTGCTTGGTAATACAACATAAGAATTGTTGATGGCTAAAGGTTCGCCAGGACGAGGAAAAGAGCCTAAAATCTGGAGAAAAAAAATCGTATTAGTTGGGTTTCTCTCAAGACAAGGTTAAAGTTTCACTTGCCCCCCCCCCCCTCCCAACTTTTCGTGACGTTCCTTCAACCCTGGGTCAGAGGGTGGGGTGTCATAAAATATCATCAGCCTGGGCATATTGATCGCGGGAATAACACTGTATCCGTATTAACCCTCACCGTCCCAGTGCTCGGCGCCACATTCACCGTGCGTTGGGGGTGCTGCAGCACCCCCAACGCAGTTCAGACCCCAGCATGCTGGGGTCTGAACGCCCTCCCCGATATCGGCCCATATGCGGAGCAAGCGAAAACTAAAATAGGTACTCTTTGATACCTCGTCAAACATCCCGTTGAAACCATCTCATTTTCTTTCAGTTAATGCTGAGGTTATTGGAGATAGCTTAAGGTCAAATTGTCCAATTGTCCAACTTTGTTCTCACCAAACCAACCAACCAACCAACCAACCAACCAAAAAAAAATAAAAAAAATACAACCTTGCACCCCCCGCCCTGAAACACAATATCTCGGGAACTGTGATAGTTAGGAAGAAACGGAAAAAAACAACAGGAATCTCTAGCAAAATGCAAACCCGATGTGCCCTCAAAATTTAAGCCAGAAAAATGGGTGAGGCTCCCCGCTCCAAAGGGCCACGAAAGGTCAGATAGGCTGTTTTAAAGTTTGTTTTTCTATAACCTATTTATCTAATGGTCCTACTAACATACTTGTGCTTGATTCCGGTGAAATCGAATCCGATTCTGGAACCGATTCCGTTTGTACTGGAATCGGAATCGGATTCGATTCCGTTGGCATCTGAATGGAATCGGAATCGGGTGGAATCATTAAAGTAAATCATTGACCCTATTCCCTGCGGGCGGCCAGAATTACGTTAACCTGCGGGGGGCAGATTCCGCCCCCCCCCCCCCAGAGATCTCGAGAACGCTCGGCCGATTTCGGATGGGACAAACACCATTCGATTCGTCGTGACGAACATCTTTCTTTATGGAATCCAGAAATTGCTTTTTTGCTCTAAATGGGGGGCCAGGGGGCAAAAAGAATGAAATTCGAAATTTCGGGGTGTTTTTGAAAGGTCATTGTGGCAAAGTGATTCGACTATTTGGCATGCTAAAAGTTTGTTGAGCTTCCACACTGTCATGTTCTTTAATGTGTGAAAGGGACAAGTACAAAAACGAAAAATCATAGGCGCACTCAGGGATAAAAAATGAAAGGATTTTTGGATAAAAAATCTGTGCTTTTCCTTAGTGTTTGGGACGTGGGAACGTCACATGTGCACTGATAAAAATAAAAACACCCTCAGAGAGTTTTACAGAGTGTCAACACTCTTTAAAATACTCTTCATGGGG
>VOPJ01009285.1:0-44838 GCA_014673585.1 Semibalanus balanoides
ACACGTTACGGAGATAGCGATGAGACCCCCTGATTTTTGGCGAGGACATGCTGGTCGCGGGGTCTTACACCAAGCTACAACCTTACCAGGATACCAGGTACTTTGTGCACAATATTGCCTTAGTATAAAAAGGTTGAAGGTGTTTGCGTGCATTGGAGCGTTCTAGCTGTATTCACGGTCCGGCGCTGCACACCGCTGCTAGGCTCATGAATGGGCCCCCCGGGGGGCGCAGCAGGACCCCCAGACTCATATAGGTATGAGCAGTGGCGTAGGTACTTTTCATCTTCGGATTTCAACTCAGCAGCGTCAGTTTAGGGATCATTTACGCGTCAAGGATTCCAATAATCGTCCCGGGCCCATTCCGGGAAAAGTCAGGAGAGGTATCTTTCCATTTGTCCATCGCGTGACGCAACAGTTTTTTTTTTTTGTTTTTTACATTGTGACTGACTCGCATACAATGTGTTAATAAACCCGGACACCAGTCCAGACCGGCATGGCAGTACGCTGGTTTGTATCCAAGTAGGTATAGCATTTTTAACAGGGTAAGAGCGACGCATTAATATTTAAACAAGTACATTTATCTGCACATGTGATTTGTTCCTATGAAGGGATGTTGAAGTAAATTATTTACATCTCCCTCCGCTCAACATCACTTTTCGCTGACAGGGCCCTCTTGCGGGCTTGGTCCCCCCTTGATGGAGTTATAAGTACGCCACCGCTCATACCTATATATACATACTACACGCAAACGCCTATACGGTTTTGTAAAGAGCATCCATATATACCTAGGCGAAATTCGACTTATGATAAACTCTGGTGACCTCAATATTGACCGTCCTGAAAAAATGCCGGTATGCTTTCGATAGCATCAAATCTGAATCGCAACAAAACTTTTATTTTTCAATATTAACGCTAGTTGCTGATATATTCCAAAGACCCCAGGAACTGGCTGGTAGCAAAATTGTTCATGTAGACCCAAATGTCTTGTCACTACAAGAAACATTGCTTATATCGAAATATCGATATAACTGTGCTTGCTCATCATTAGCGCCTGTCAACAACATTTCTACAAAACAGCTCGTGAGTGCTGATAGCAGCTACCGAACAAAGCTTTGAGACAAAAAAAAAATCGTTTTTTAACGGTTTGGTAACATTGATCGTATGTCTTAGGTACACCGTTTAACATCATAGCGTCTTCTTCCCTCCGATTTTGGTGACGGTCAGTTTAACGATAGCGAAAAGCATAATGTAGGTTAAAGTTAACTAAATGGGCTCAAAATGTGATTTCTTAGGCATCCAACAATCAAACCTATCTTCTAACCGTAAGCAAAATATTTATGACATTCTAAAACAGTAGACACACTCCCTTTAAATATCATTATTATAGGTTGTTGACGGGCTTAAGACAGGTGCCACAGACTGAAGGATCCAAGTTGATATTAAAACGATACCCGACGTCTCCTTATAGACTTCGGATAAAGAACATTTCAAGACCGATCGTCACAAATACAAAATACAATATTTTGGAACGTACGCACAAGCACATGTAACTTATAACGCAAAAGGAGTTTCTAAATCGGAAATGAATAGCAATCAAATGTTTACTTGCAATTAGTTTACCATGTTTCAAGACCTTTGGTACTATTGGTTCCAAAATAAGCGTCCCGCTGATTTGGCCGGCACAGCAGTTTAAGGGAGTATCACGCCTTGGTAAAATTATGATAAATGATGGAGATGAGAGACACTCATCTGGGCACTCATCTACATCAATTCACATATTTTTCCCAAGGCGGCATATTCCCTTAAACTGCTGTGCGGCCAGCCCAGCGGGACGCTTATTTTGGAACCAATAGTACCTACTTACTTTCGTGGATGGAAAACTAGTCAATGGAAATAAACAAATTTGTATTTTGTTAGACAATAATGAATGCAGAACACGCGTTGTGCAGTACCATGTGTACATGCTTTCTAATTTTAGGTACTAAATGATGTAACCGAACCCATACAAATTATAAATACCTATGTTGTTCAATTTCACTGAGCCTAAATACCTGTGCCAAGCAATTATGATTGCTCGCTACGGAACAAATGGCAAGGTTGCATCTATATAGTTACTTGTAATGCCGAGCGTCAAGGGAAACAACAATTTTATCTATCATAAATATGCAGAGATAAAGTTTCCATGGAGTGTCAACCAACAATAATGTATTTGTCAAAAATGGCCTTAGTATATAAGTAACGCAGTAACGCAGCGTCAATGAGTATAAAGTGCTCAGTGTCGAGTGCATTGATACTTACACCTCAGTACGTGCCTAGTGAACATGAGTGGAATCTAGCAAGATTCCTGTAGTCCTGAACGTACCACACAGAAGAAGAAAAAAATGTTGGCGAGGGTTTCGATTGCGATATGTGACGATGTGTGGGTACTATACCTTCTACTCACTATATCGACCGATACCGTAATATTGTAGCGTAGCTCATGTGATAGTACACAATTAAAACAACGATCAAGATTGATATCAAAAGCTGTAGGCATTCTGCAGAATGCCTGATTTTTTTTCAGGCAATTTGCAGAATGCCTGACCGGTCAGGTATTTTGCAGATTCCCTAGGCATTCTGTAGAATACCTGACCGGCCAGGCATTCTGCAGATTGCCTAGGCAATCTGCAGAATGCCTTGCTGGCTGGGCATTTTACAGATTGCCTAGGCATTTTGCAGAATGCCTGTTCTTCACATTGCCCGTAACATATGGTATTTTTTCAATATTGTATTGTGTTTGGTGAGAACAGTTTTTTGGTGGCAAGAGATTCGCCAAGACGAGAAGAGCTAAAATCTGCAAAGAAATATGTCATTGGGGTTTGGGTTTGTCTCAATTTGTGATCAAAGTTTCACATTTCACCCCATTTTCGTAACATTCCTACGTCCCTGATAAATACAAGCAAACTAAAATCCGTATCGCTATAAAAAGCCAACTAGATGAAGGTCCCAACAGCCAGTGAGGCCACCTGGGGAGGAGGCCCTCCCCCTGGGGGAGGCGGCACCCTGGGGGAGAATGCCCCCTGCGGCTTTGCTCCCCATGTAAAATCTGGTGGCGCCGCCATTGGTTAGGCACCGAGGAGGTGGAAGTACCGATTGTCGAACGGAGCTAATGTTTTTTGCTTCTTTTTTACACTGCAGATGCTTGTAGTGGCGCGATATTTCCCCGCCCCCATACGCAGTCATTGGTGGCCGGTGGGAATATAATCGACCTGTCTGTCTTCCAATTCTTTAACTTCCTGCTCCCTCCTCCCTAGCTCAAAGGTCCCCCTCCAGCCTCCCAGCCCCCCACCTCTCCGATTGCCCAGTTCCCCAGCCCCCCATATTCCCACCTCCCCGTTTCACCACCTCTTCCCTCTGTTACGCTCTTTCTTTCGCTCATCTCGGTCGCCTCCCTCTCTCGGCTCTCCCATACCCTGCTATCCTACCTCTCCCTGCGATGCACTCTTCCCCGGAGGCGCCGGCCGCAGCCGACTCCCCTGGCTAGGCGCCAGTGACACGTCACACATTGATTTGTTTCTCTCTGCAAGTCTACGGCGCCGGAGGCTCGGCAGTGGGACGCAAAGAGTACAACTCGCAGGTAAGTGCTCCTGCGACTCCATAATGTGCACCTGGTCTCACTCGCAGAGCCGAGCACTCGGCGCGGTCTGCGGCGCCGGCTCTTACTCAGTCGCGGCCTGTTCTTCGAGCACACCCAGAGGCCCGCGTCTTGCTGGTTCCCATTGTGCACCGCTCACCCAGTGACCATGCACACGTCTGCTACGCGAACCAGCTGCCTATATATCTCGCCTCCTCTGATATTTTTTTCGCGCCCCGCACGGTGGCACACACACACAAATCTGCCGACCTTACGTGAGCTATACCGTGAGCCATCTCGGGCTCTCGGTCCGCGCAGCCTTGCGAGCGGCGGCGGCTGGCCCATGAACCTGCCCCCTACTGCGCCCAATTGGTGCGCCAGTGCCGGTCGGTTCGGATGAGGACTGGAACTGGACTAGACCTCGGCGGGAAATTCGTACGTGCGAGCAACTTGGTGCGCACTGGCGTCCGACTCCTCTGTGTAGCCAGGACGCGCTGGCTGTCTCTGCTCCGCTGCGGTGGTGTGTCATGGTCGGCAAGGCTCGTTAAGGCTCATTGAGTCGCCGCCTCATGTGAGCCAGTTTCGATGTGTTGTGTTTATGGAGCCGTGGTCCGGGGGTCGTGTGTCTGTCTGCTTTCCCCGCCTAGTAACGGGGTTGATCAGTATCTGGACGAATTCGATTTGCCTGGGTCGTGACGTACTCACAGAGTGAGTTAAGGATGGCTGGTGTGGCGTGGTAAGGGCCCAAATGAATGCCTCATGCATTTGTGCCTTAACGACCGGCAGTAATCTTGCAGACCTGCGCCCAGTGTCCGGTCGGTCGTAACTATTACAGTGAAAGCTTATAAAAGTATATGCATACCAATATAATGTAGTGTTGGATCATTTGAAATTTAATTATTCCAATTCCCAATCTCTCTAGATAATAGGTCCGGTACATAGACAGATGACGATTAATCCTGTGACCTCCAAAACGCTCGTACAAATGGGGTTGGTCAACGCAGCGTGACCAGGATTTTGGAGAGAACTGCACTGTTGACACATACATGTGAAACTGGGTTACAGGCGTACCTGTAGTTATGCGCACGGCTTTCAGCGATGTTAAGCCGGAACACGAAAAGGCAGTGTATCATCGTATCATCATGCTGATTCTTCTTTGGTGTCTTGTCACTGTTTCCACTTCTTCCCTTGTCTCTGTTTTGTATATGTATATGTCTCTGTTTTCATGGACGTAAAAACGTTTTCAAAGTTGGTGTGGATTGTCAATGATGTCATCTTATTTTGTTATTTTGATTTCCCGAATTTTGCCCACTTGTCTTCTAATTGGTGCATAAATGAATTGTTACATAGAAAAGTACAGTCTAAATTTACACACGACCCCGAAAAAGCCCTTTCGATGGTCAAAATTGCATCTATTTTACAATAAAATGGTGTGGATTTTCCACACGAACTTTCAAGTTGGTGTGGAGCTTTCCACACCAACCACATACAAAGTTACACCCATGTCTGTTTCTGTCCCCGCAGTAGACAGTTGCACAGCAGACAAATGTAGGCCCTAATTGGAGACCTGTCCACCACCTCTGCTCACTGATACCAGCCGCGATCGCGGCCCATACGCACTAGATTGGCGACAGTACAGCTCCGCAGGCAGATGTCGATACAGTGGTGGGACTAATGTACAGCCCCACTTCGGGGCCGGGACAAGTTGCCTTATGTACACAAAATTGACTCAAGAACGTTTGAGTCTTAGCTGTGCAACATGCGACATCCTTAGCGGCCGGAGAAGTACCAAGATATCATGGTGGCTAAGGAGCGTAGTTGTGCATGAATTTCTTTTAGAATTGAATTAGCCTATCGAATTCCTGTCAATCACCCAGATCACGAGAAATTCTCAAGAGGCCGCATTTTTATCAGCATCTTACTATTTGCGGCAATGTTGAGGCAGTAATAGCTGTCTGCAAAAAACAGTGTATCCATACCCCAGAACCCCTTGTCCCTGGGAGCTCGCATCTCGAACTTCAATAATGCTGCTGAGTCTGACAGTCATATTGACAGACATAGGACGTTGTTTCAGCTGAGTCTCCCGCGGCGTATTTTCGCAGTGTGGTCTGTTATTGCTGGTGTTTTTTTTTGTCGGTAACATATGTTAAGTCCGGTCTCTGTTCATTGGCCATACATTGCGGATGCCATGCAACTTGTATCGCCAGCTACTCAGCAGCAGTGAAGTATCTGGCTAGTTATCAGCAGACTCTAGACAACAGTTTGTTGTTTGTTGTCTGTTGTCGACAGTCTGCTCTTCCTATCAGCTCCTCTCAGCAGTCTGATGTCTGATATATCCCGTCCTCAGTCTGTACAGTATACGTTCTCAGTGGGCTTTGGTCTGCAGTATTACAGTCCTTAGCCGTCTGTAATCAAGGGCGTCGCCACGAACCTACACCTGGGGACGCACGTATTCTAAAGTCAATTCTTTAGACATACAATGCACATAGTCGTAATGTTAAAATCCGAAAATATTTACTAGCAGACCCCGGGACCGGCCTGTTTTCCGTGGTTGGGGGAACGGCGTCCCCCCCACGCCACCCCGCGTCGTCTTGCACAACCCATGTGGAGCTACGGTTCAGTCGAGTAGTCTTCTGGTTACAGAGTTGCGTCAACGTCTCCCCTATCAGGCAGTCTGCGGCGTATGCAGCGGATCTCCATCAGGAGCATGGCCGTATCTCAAGTTCTTCCCAGATAAACAGATCGTGCCGTATCGGCAGTCTGCTTGTAACTACAGGCGCTGCTGCTGTATCAGCAGTCTGCTATGTATTATCAGTCTGCATCAGCAGTGGCGGGAAACCGATTGTCCTACCAAAATCTGCAATGCAGGCAGTTGCCTCGTTATGCAAGCAGTACTATTAGTATCAGCAGTCTGATGTATCATTAGAGTCTGCTTATATAGTCTGCTTTTTAGTCAGCAGTCATGCTGTATATATCAGTCTGCCGTATCAGCAGTCTCCCATCAGGAGTCTGCTGTATCAGCAGTCTGCTGTATCAGCAGTCTGCTGTATCAGCAGTCTGCTGTATCAGCAGTCTGCTGTATCAGCAGTCTGCTGTATTATCAGTCTGCTGTATCAGCAGTCTGCTGTATTATCAGTCTGCAGTCAGTAGTCAGCAGTCTCCCATCAGGAGTCTGCTGTATCAGCAGTCTGCTGTATCAGCAGTCTGCTGTATCAACAGTCTGCCGTATCAGCAGTCTGCCGACATCATTCTGCCGTATCAGCAGTCTGCAGTCAGCAGTCTGTCTGCCGTATCAGCAGTCTGCTGTATCAGCAGTCTGCAATCAGCAGTATGCAGTCAGCAGTCTTCTATCAGCAGTCTGCCTTATCAGCAGTCTGCCGTATCAGTAGTCTGCCGTATCAGCAGTCTGCAGTCAGCAGTCTGCCGTATCAGCAGTCTACTGTATCAGCAGTCTGCCGTATCATCAGTATGCCGTATCAGCGTCTACTGTATTCAGCAGCTCATGCGTCATACAGCTCAGTCCTGCTGTATCAGCAGATCTTCTGTAATCACAGCAATCTGCCGTATCATCCAGTAATGCCGTATCGCAGTCTTCTGCCGTGATCATCAGTATGCCGTCTCAGCACAGTCTGCCGTCATCCAGCCAGTCTGCCGTGATCAGGCATCTGTACTCCGCAGCAGTCTGCTTGTGTCAGCGCGGTCTGCCGGCGCGTACAGTGGATCAGCGCCCGTATCGCAGTCTGCCGTATCAGCGTCTGCCGTATCAGCAGTCTGCCTTTGATCAGCGAGTTACCTGCTGTATCCAGCAGTCTCGCTCGTTAATCGCAGTCTCTCTCAGCAGTCTGCGTATCAGCAGGTTCTTGCCGTAATCATAGCAGCTCTCACTGTATCCGAGCAGGTGCACGAGTATCAGCAGTCTGCCGTATCAGCAGTCTGCCGTATCAGCAGATCTGCCGTGTATCAGCAATCTGCCGTTATCAGCAGTCTCTGCCGTATCAGCCAGTCGCCGTCTATCAGCAGTCTCCTGATCAGCAGTTCTGTCCGTAATCAGCAGTACTTACATGTATTCAGCATGTTGGCGGTTGATCAAGCAGTCCTTACTGTATCAGCAGTCTGCCGTTGCTCAGCGTCTGCCGTCAATCAGCAGTCTGCCCGTCTTCAGCAGGTCTGCCTTCAGACACGTGTGTACCTCGCAGCGCCCGTGATCAGCCAGCGTCCGCGCCACGCTCTGGGATACAGCAGTCCTTGCCACGCTATCTAGCAGTTGCCGTATCAGCAGTCTACATGTATCAAGCAGTCTGCCATTCGCAGTCGTGCCGTGTTAGTCAGCAGTTCGGCTGCTATCGCAGTCTGCCAGGCTACAACAGGTCTGCCAGCCGGCTCGTGTTGTGTCAAATCGTTCCACTAATACGTCGGAGGGAGCGAGCCGTAGCTCTGTGATTCTATCTTGTGTGTCGTCCGTGCGCCAAGTGATTCACCTCGCGCTTCGCGACGCGGCCCCGTGCAGTGCAGCCAGCCCCTTGGTCCGGCAGACCACTCTGTCGCTTGTTCACCGGTCCCGCTGCTGTTGATTCACCACCTAGATGCCGGCCCGGGGCCCCCCCCCCCGGTACCTGATTCAATGATATTGGCCGACTTCCTGACCGATTTGGCTCGTGACGGTCGCGCAGCAATGCGACCGGCCTTGATCTGGACCCAGTCGCAATCCAGCGGTCGGATTGCGGGTGCGCGGAACCGAGCGATCAACCCCCCTTTCCCCAGCCAACGTCCTTCGCCTTGGCGTTTCTTCTGGCTGAGTCGATGTCCGGAAATAGGCAGGAGTAGCCGGGACTGGCGGCGCGTATCGGATTGAGCGCCCGCGGCTGATGGCGGGCGGCCGCGGGCTTGCCAGGAAAAAGTGGACGACTTCCGCTGGCTGGGGCTGATTTGGGAATGAGCACCGCTATGGAATTGAGACTCGCGTCGGCCTGTGAACAAAGGCCTGCTTTGTCTTTGCATGCTCACTAATTGATCTAGTGTAGGTTAAATATATTGCTGCATAAAGTTTCTTCGGTTGATCTTCTCAGCGACCTCTGACTTTAGATACCGTTGATTGGATGTCTCTCGAAGTACACGCACATGCAGAAAGTCAAAGAATATCAGAGATCTAGAATGTTGATTTATTCAGAACTACTTGAACTGACAGGGAGTGAAATCCCCATGCGTCAAAGTTATCGCCTTGCTGGCGTGTATCAGTTGCTCTGCGCCCCCCCCCATCCACCTCTCGGAGCGGAGGGTCGGGTGTCGCCCAATGATAAACTGTCTCACTATTATCTAGATAAGTAACGGCCACCCCCCTGCCCCACGCTCTTCCCATGCCTGCCCGGAGTATAGCTTCTGGCTGGTTCGTCCAAATTTATATTATTTGACTGATGTTTTACATACACACGGCAAAAACACAGATAGAAAAAGATAAAATGAGAAATAATAACAATATATATATATTAAATAGAACGATAACAGAAATCACATTAAAATGAAAACGGCTCCCAATTTTAGAATAAACAGTATAAAAGAACAAGATAATAAAAAAGAGAAATAATAGACCCAAGTATAAAGTAGNTGTTAAGAATGGACTATTCGTGAGGGTGCCTAGGCAACTGAATCGATTCTTAGTGAGCTTCCCTACCGCGGACATGTTCATTGTTCAGTGACAGTTTTTACTCATTTCGCAGTAAGGTGAAGCTGTTCGCTGCAGCATTATGGCAATATATCATATAGTTATATTTATATATATGCATGAACTGATGTGATCATTCCTAGTCCCTTGCAGTGTTCTCATTTCTTAACGTATTTTTGTACACATCACTCGTTTAGCGTTTATTTTTAGGATTCATGCAGCGTTTCATATTCTTCGTGTTATACGCACTTTATTTTGTCTTAGGTATGTATGTTTAACATGGGATTGTCAGTGTGTATTATCTTATCGTGTTTCGTTTTAAACTTTGACTTCGTCCATCAATGGGTCATCCCGTCAGCGATATTGAGAAATAAAAAAACACGAATTCCTACCCCCCATGACCCATGACCTTTGACCTGTTTCTGAAGGTTGTGTTTGGTGCAACTGGCGTCCCGTAGTATCGATCCTTGTAACATGTGCAGTTTCTAAGTGTTTTCTGTTTAAGAGCATATGCACAGGTGTTTTTAGATGACAGTTAGGGTTTCTGCAGAGATTGTGACCTCGATTAACTTTTTTAAAGGTCAACCGAGGTCACTGACCTCCAATGACCTCCGATTACTTTTGTGTTACTTCTGGCTGTTTCTAGGGCAATTTGTGACGCTGAATTGAAATCTGGGATCTATTTTACAGAATTATTTTTTCCACTGTGTTCGTGTGATTTCAAAGGTCAACCGAGGTCACTGACCTCAGCTGACCTGACTTGAACTTTTTGGAATTTGGCAGTTTTTGGGACATTCTGTGAAGTTGATTTCAGATTTGGCGTCCATTTAGCCTGCTAAGATATTCCTTCACGATTCTATCTCGATAAGTATTCATTTCTTACGCATTTACGATTTGATGACATTTGGGTCAATAAGAACTCAGAGGTCACCTGACACAGGCTTTTACAATCGGAGGTCGATGGCTTCCTCTTGTCACAGGCAGCACGCTTACTTTTTAATCGAAGCTCTAGCTCAATTAAGGGCAGAACGCCAGGGAGGTCGTACCAGCCCCCCTACACAGTCACGCAGTGATCTTGCCCTACACGGACTAAGAAACAACAACAACACACAACAGGATGGAAGCCCATGAGAACGCTTATGACTACCCTCTGTGGCACACCCATTGTTCAAATGCAACAGTAGGTACCTTTATAAGATACAATCGAGAGTTCAGAGAGACTTCAGAGGACCTTGACCGACTGTGCCGTGCCGCATGATTCTTAAAGTTCCCGTTTGGACCCTTAGACCACTGACTACCCACGAATCAAAAACGTTCATCGCCGAATCACAGCTCGGTAGTGTGTCTCTCCCTGCTGGCCCGGTCATGCGAGGTCAACCAGAGCGCTGACCAGCTGCTGAGCCAGGCGCAGGTTAGTGGCTGGGTCGGTATGCAGCTGTTCCAACCTACACGCAAACTCACTGGCCTCGCTGGCCGGCTGCAGGTTACGACAGACGCGCAGCAGCCAGTCCTGGACCAGCGGCAGGTTGGTCGACCACAGCGGCACGCTCGCCTCCAGCACCACCTCGGAGAGCAGCGCGTTCGTCACCAGCAGCCCGTGGCCCGGCAGCGGCAGAGGCACCATCCTGTTCTTACCGGGCTCTAGCATCCAGACGGCGGCGGTGCCGAGGCTTTGTAAGCGCTGTAGGCGCGCCACCAGCTGCGGCAGGCCGGCCCTCATCTGCAGCAGCGAGTTGGTGCTCCCCTCCTGGTACAGGCCGTGAGCGACTACCAGTCGGCGAGGAGGCTGCGTCGCCAGCCGCTCCAGCAGCGCCGACAGATTGTCAGTCTCCGACCTCCAGCGGAAGTCCAGCAGCAGGCGGCCCCAGTCGGCCGCCACTGAGCACCACACATCCTTCTTTGACGGCTTCAGCTTCGTCGCCAGACAGGTGCTGTTGGGCGGCAGCGCCGGCGCCGAGGCGCCGTCTCGGTCGGCCAGCGGCGGAGGCCGGTCGGCGCGGCTCCGGAGAGGCGCCGGCAGCAGCGACTGCAGCTGCTCAAACACCTGACGCAGCCGAGAGTGGCCTGCCAGCACCACGTGCTGAGGTGTGGACCGGAGCGCGACCAATTGCCGGCGCCTCTCCGGGAGCCGGCGCCGACCGGCCTCCGCCGCTGGCCCGACCGAGACGGCGCCTCGAAACGCCCGGCGCTGCGCCCAACAGCACCTTGTCTGGCGACGAAGCTGACACGCCGTTTCAAAGTAAGGAATGTATGGTGAGCTCAGGTGGGCGCCGACGAGGGAGCCGCGGGCTGCTGGAGCTTCCAGCGGAGGTACGGAGACTGACAGGCTGTCGGCGCTGCTGGAAGCACGGGCTAGCGAGCGCAGACCGTCCTCGCCGACTGGCCTCTAGGCCTCCGCTCAGGTGAGCCTGTACCAGAGGGGAGCACCATCGCTGCAGCAAGATAGGGCGGCTCCGGCGGGAGCATGGTTGGCAGCCGCACCATACAGCGCTTAATATATTATGTCATCGGCACCGGGTTAGCCCGCACACGTCTGGATGCAGAAGCCCGTAAGAACGCGCATGAGTGCTCTGCGCTGCCTGAGAGACCACGGCGGCTGCTGGCTCGACGAACGCGCTGCTCTCCGAGGTGTGCTGGACGCGCGAGCGGTGCAAGCAAGAGTGCGTCGTATCCATACGACGTGGTACAGGAGGCTGCATCGCGCGTTGTTGCACGTGTAATACTGACAGGTAACGAGACCAAGTCGAGCAGAAGCCAGTGAGAGTCTTGCGTGTAAGGTTGGACAGCTGCTACCGACCCAGCCTATCTAAACCTCGCGCCTAGGCTCAGCAGCCTGGTTCTAAACAGCGCTCTGGTTCGACCATCGCATAAATCTCTGGGCCACAGGGTTAAATGAACAAAACAACCAGAGTCTAGTGATCTGGTGATCGTATGATTCGTTTTGTATTCTGCGGATAAGTCACTGGTCTAAGGGTCCAAACGGGAAACTTTAATGTATCATGCTGGCCGGTACAGTCCTGAGCAAGTCCTTCTGAAAGTATCTCTGACTATCGACTTCGTATTCTTATAAAGGTACCTACTAGTTGCATGAACAATGGGTGTGCATAGAGGGTAGTCATAAGCGTTCTCATGGGCTTCCATCTGGTTGTGTTGTTGTTGTTGTTTTCTTAGTTCCGTGTAGGGACAAGATCACTGCGTGACGTGTAGGGGGGGCTGGTACAGACATCCCTGGCGTTCTGCCTTAATTGAGCTAGAGCTTCGATTAAAAAGTGAGCGTGCTTAGCTGGACAAGAGGAAGCCACGACCTCCGATTCGTATAATAGCTGTGTCCAGGTGACTCTGAGTTTCTTATTGACCAAAATGTCATCAAATCGTAAATGCGTAAGAAATGAATAACTTAAATCGAGAATAGAATCGTGAAGGAAATATCTTAGCCAGGCTAAAATGGTACTTGTATATAAATCTGAAATTCAAACTTACACAGAAAATAGTCCAAAATATGACCAAATTCCAAAAAGTTTAGTCAGGTACAGCTTGAGGTCAATGACCTCGGTTGCACCTTTGAATCACACGAACACAGTGGAAAAAATAATTCTGTATAAACATAGATTACAGATTTCCAAATTCAAGCGTTCACAAAATTGCCCTAGAAACAGCCAGAAGTAATACACAAGTAATCGGGGTCATTGGGAGGTCAGTGACCTCGTTTGAACCCTTTTAAAAATGTTAAATCGGGTCACAATCTCTGCAGATTAACCCTAACTGTCATCTATAATATACAACTGTGCATAATCTCATAAACAGAAAACACTTAGAAACTGCACATGTTTACAAGGATCGCATACTACGGGACGCCAGTTGCACCAAACACAACCTTCAGAAAACAAGGTCAAAGTCATGGGTCATGGGGGTAGGAATTCGTAGAGTTTTTTTAATTTTCTCAATATCGCTGACGGATGACCCATTGAATGTGTAACGAAGTCTAGATTTAAACGAAAACTCATCGATTAGTATAATTATCTAATCTGAGTATACAACTATAAAGTTAAAAACTATATCACATTCACCTAAGACAAATAAAAGTGCGTATAACCACGAAGAAAATAATGAAACGCTTGCATGAATAATCACTAAATAAATACGCTAAACCGTGAGTTGATGTGTCCCACAAAATACGTTAAGGAAATGAGAACCACTGCATGGGACTAGGAAAATAGTAATCACACAGTATGCCATATATATAAATATAACTATATGATTATAAACTTGCCATAATGCTGCAGCGAACCACAGAAGCTCACCTTACTGCGAAATTGTACGATAAAAATTGTCACTGAACAATGAACATCCGCGGGTAGGGAAGCTCAACTAAGAATCCGTTAAATTTCAGTTTCCTAGCAACTTCTCTTTCACGTATATTAGTCTCTATTCTTTAACAGTAATTTCATCTCCTCGCGAATGGTTCAAATTTTCTAACATGTTATCTTATTTGTTTGCTGCCTGGTTGCTACGTGAGCATGGTACGCTTCAATGATTTAATTTTTTCAGATATGGGCGTCAGAATTTGTTAAAGAGGGCAGTGAAGATTCTTCGTGATCGTGACTAAGCTACGCGAGAGTAGTGTCCAGAGAAACCGGGCGTGCATCCACCGTCCCCTCTCCCCCCCCCGCCCTACGAACTTGAGCGAGGGTGGCGCAAGTGGCGGAGGGCTTGTAATCGCGTTCTTATGCGGGGGCCAGCGTCCTACTTATTTAGATTGGGGGGCTGGCCCCCTCCCCCTCGGTGGCGAATTAGATCAGCCCCTGTGTCACGTTATTTTATTATTGGTATGTGCTATTTGAAGTACTGCTGCGCCCGCATTGTGATTACTATTCGAGCTTATATCGTATAATGAATACTACGCTTCATTTCATATTTGTAGTAATGCGAGCTGTGCAACAAGGGAAGGTTTACCCGAGACAGGCTCTAATTAATGTGTTCTGGTCTCATTATGTAAAATGTCAATTTTGTCACTACTTAAGGAATTAAAAATGTTCACGAGATCCGCTTTCGCGGTGTCACATCGCTGTTCCGTCAAACGAAAGCTATCGTCAGTCATCATCGTCTTTGGTTTGTCGTAACGCTGATTGAATGAAATTACAGTTCGAGCATGGCTGCACTTTCCTGGCCTAGCCGCCCCACAGTACATGGCATCAAGCCACAGCCGCCGCAGCCACTCAAATGTCAATGCCTGGCCGGTTGGCCAGCCATGAGGATTTTTGTAATATTCATATATGCGTTTATTTTCAGTCTACTGTATGCGACATGCCAAGACTTCTTTTAACCATTGATTGGTTTTAGTAGAGAGATTGATTGTAAAACAAAAAGCCTGGGGTGAGACTATTGCAGCCACAGCCATGATCTAGAGATTTTCCAGTCCGGCCCGCCCCATTAGCCATGGGGTTCGACTGGCCATGGGGATAGCCGCCCCATGTAGAACTCTAGAATGAATAACATGCTTAGCCTCTTATCCCTTACAAGTCCCACCCCCTATATTTATGGGTTTTATCAGGCAAACCTGAAAAAAATCGCGCGCTGTGCTTAATAACTAAATACCTACTATAACATGGAAATCCAAATAACAAGTTCTGACAAAGCTTAAATACACGCATGCAAATGTGGTACTTTTTGGCATTTCAGTCGACTCCCCACTCAACAATTATCGGTGATGTCACTGACGTCCCTGCGAGTCGGTATGAGATAAACGTTATCATTACCTATATATTTATATGCTACGGAATATCGCGTTTTTTTTTCTTCTGAAAGGAGTTATTTTTCAGAAAAAAATAAATAAAAAAAAATAACAATTTTTCCCCGAAAAAAAAAACAGAAAAAAGGGATCATTCCCGAAAAAGTGCATTATTTTTCTCAAATACCAAATTAAAGTGACTGGCCTGAATCCGCGGAGAAAAATGGGATACCTTTTTGCCACAAAAATATGACCCCCTCCCATGGAGAGAGTCTGGATCCGCCAGTGGTCATCAGGGTGACAAAATTGACTTGTTAGACAGATTCGGAAGACATTTGCAGCTGGACCTGAATCAGAATACAATACAAATACAATTATAACTTTACAGACAGATATGGCAAGATGGGTTCGAGGCGCTGCCATTTGCTCCTGCGGGGACGGCCTGCGACCACAGTGGCAGCGTCCTGATCTCGGTAATGCATCTAATCAAAACATTCAAACTAAATTTATTTAAAGGAGGTGATTTATATGGTATACCGCAGTGGCATAAACAAGAAGATTGACTTAATCCCAGCTTTAAGGAATAATTTATGTGTCTTCAGTGTCTTGTTATTCTATCTGCTGCGCTATTCCAATATTTGTAGAGATAACCGGGCAGCAAACAAGACATCTGATGAGTAGGTAACAACCCAGATCTGCGGTATCCCTGCCCCTGCCCACTGACCCCATCCAAGGCCAAGATTTAATCAGCAGTGCTATTCCAAGTAGCGTGATACTGAACAATCGGTCAGCCTGTTCGGACCACTCGGTCCTGCTCGGCTTGACAGATAGCCACACGTCGTGTTCACTGTTCCGGCCAGTAACACGTCACTGCACCCGATCTGCCGGCTGCAGACCGGCAATACACCCAGCAGTGTGCGAATGGCGCGCGCTCTATATGGACTCAGCCCTCGGCTCAGAGTTTCTGGAACCTAGTCTTGTTTTCCTCCCGGGCCGAGTCGGTGCCGCCCACCTATTGCGTGGAACACCATTCAGTGCGTACACGATTCGCCCACCTTCTTCATCGCACGGCCCCCGCGCCGGTCCGAAATAGCGTCTGAGAACAATCGGCGCGGCGTCTGAGAAGACTCGGCGCGGCGGCGGCGTGCGTCACTGGCCGTCATCTCGAGAGAGCTGCCGGCCGCCTGATGACGCCCGTACCGCTGGAGGGCAGGCCGGGCCGGGGCCAGCCGCCCTGCGGAGGACAGCTCTGAGACGTCTCTTGTCTGTGCCGGTCACGTCCTGTACTGAGCGGTCCCGGATGTAGCTGATGACGGTTCGTGGCAGGCCGCAGCGCTGGTCATCAGTGGGGATGGCCGGCTGGCTGGCCGTCTCCTCAGCGTCAGGAGTTGCCGCCGTATGCTACTTTTGGATGAGGCAGACTCATGTGCCACGAAACGCTTCTCTGAAGTACCATTTTAGCTTAAATCGTATCATTTCAATGCAGAAGGCTCGTTCATCATGTTGGAATGAGTTTGGTCAGGGTCAGTGGCGTTGCATTGTCGTCTGCCAGAATATGCACTGCATCGACCCTGACGTGACACTGAGACGACGGGAGACGGAGGTCTCCAGACGTGACCCTTTGGTTAGGACAGATGTGTGATGACATGACACTGGTGAGGACAGGTGTGTCATGACATGACATGATTCCTCACTATAGTGAGGACTGAGGACATCTGTGTCCTTGAACGACACTGAGCGATCCCGACATGGTGTCCGGTGCCAGGTCAGGTCAGCAGGTCAGCAGCGGCAGTCGTCAGTGGTGTCAGGTCAGCAGCAGCAGTCGTCAGCAGGTGGTCAGCGTCAGCAGCAGCAGTCGTCAGCCGGTTGTCAGCATCAGCATGGCAGTCGTCAGTGGTGGTCAGGTCAGCAGCTAGCAGTCGTTCAGCAACCAGTTTCAGTAAGCCTAGTGTATCAGGGTGCGGGGGGGTAATAGTGAAACATGAGCGGAAGGACGGTGTCAGCATCAGCAGCGGCCAGTCGTCAGTGGTGTCAGATCAGCCTAGAAGCAGTCGTCAAAGCAATAGTGTTCAGATCAAGCAGGCCGGCAGTCGTCAGCAGCTTGTCAGGTCAGCCAAAGGCTTAGCAGTCGTCAAAAAGTGTTATCAGTATTCAAGTGCAAGCGGCCTAGTCCGGTCAGCTGATGTCCACGAATCTATGCAGACGGCAGTTCGTGCTTAGTGTTATTCAGATCCAGCCAGCGGCTTGCAGTCGTCAGTGCTAGAGCGCTGTCTTGGTCAGGTCTAGCTGAAGCAAGCAGTCTGTCTTAGTTAGTGTCAGAGATCAGCAGCGGCAGTGCGTCAAAGCAGGTCAGCGTCAAATCAGCAGCAGCGTCGTCAGTGTTTATCAAATCAGCAGCCGGCAGATCGTCTGAGGCGATGTCAAGATCAGCAGCGGCAGTTCGTCAGCGGTGTCAGGATCAGCAGCTCAGTCGTCAGCACGGGTGTCAAAGATCAGTAGCGGCAGTCGCAGTGGGTGTTTCAGGGTCAGTAGGCGGGCAGTCGTCAGCGATGTCAGATCAGCAGCAGCAGTCGTCAGCGGTGTCAGATCAGCAGCGGCAGTCGTCAGCGGTGTCAGATCAGTAGCGGCAGTCGTCAGTGGTGTCAGGTCAGCAGCGGCAGTCGTCAGCGATGTCAGGTCAGCAGTGGCAGTCGTCAGCGATGTCAGGTCAGCAGCAGCAGTCGTCAGTGGTGTCAGGTCAGCAGCGGCAGTCGTCAGCGGTGTCAGGTCAGCAGCAGCAGTCGTCAGTGGTGTCAGGTCATCAGCGGCAGTCGTCAGTGGTGTCAGGTCAGCAGCAGCAGTCGTCAGCGGTGTCAGGTCAGCAGCAGCAGTCGTCAGTGGTGTCAGGTCAGCAACATATTGCAGATACAGCGCGGATACACCTTGACCTGAACTTTACACTAACTTTACTTAAATAAAATCAAGTGGTAAAATAACTATAACTATTAAATTATACGTGGAAAATAGACAATACAACATGTATTGCATGACTTTCCAATAAATTTTGCGCATAGTAGCCAATTGTGACTTGCCCTTGACCTTAACCTTGACTTTGATCATACCTATGAGCGCACTTTAGGTGACCATAGTCGCAATTGAAGTCTTTGGATGGAAGGTTTGACGTATAATACACTTAAACACGTCGATTTTGACCTTTGACCTGACCGTGACCTGACATGTGACTTGAACATTTTAACTGTGCTTTACATTCAACTCGTTAAGAGCTTTTGAATGCTGCCTTCGCGTCTCACTGCAATGTTCGGTTAGGAAGAAAACCAGGGGGTTGCTTTAACGCGCCCCCTCAGTCAATGGCGTCCGGCAGCGACCCCAGTCAATGCCGGATTAAGTGCTTGGCGTAGAAGTCAAATAGCTGAATGTCAGAATGTCCGAATGCATCCGCTGAACTAGCGATGTCCATCGATGACCTTTCGGTATTGGCTTTCCGGCATTGTCTTTGATCCCTGTCGCATAATTTAAATGTCCGTCAATTCCATTTCATTAGCCGGCATAATATGGTAACCTTTCGGTTCATACAATGACCAATCGATAAACCTATTTACACACACATCAGAATCCACATAACCTATGGCAGCGCGTATCCTTGCTACGCACGCGATGGGAGATGAAGACTCATTTGAACGCTTCCAGTAATGTTCAACTGTACTGTGAGTGTTTCGTTGAAACAATTAACAAATGCAATATTATCCTCGCCAAGTATATGTTACAAAATGTAATTGCACACAAACTCACTCATAAAAAACTGCGCCCACTAATTAAGGGGGCGCAGTTTATGTCACTATCCTGGGGATTTCACAATAGCTTGACAACAATGAAAGATTTCGACATTAAACATGAAGTAACTTACACTGCATCAATTTGACGTCTTTTTTCACAATTTCAATATTTTGTAAAGCTCTTTGGGAGAAGAATACATTTTCTTGACACGTCATACCATTTTTGGTGGAAAAACGAGGAATGTTTGAAAAATCATCAAATCGAGTTTTGAAGCTGATTGTAATACAAAACGTTGAAGAAATAAAATAACGTTTGCTAAAAAATAGATATGTCGGTTATGCAGAATTTGAGTTTTGAAGCCCTAAAAATGATTTATTTATTTATAAAAAAAATGTGTTTTAAAGATATTCTACAGCTGGAATATATAACAACAAATGTTGCGTGGGCGAAAAAATAAAATAAGAATAAGAACATGTTTTAAAGACATTTCACAGTTAGAATATATAACACAACATAGCTTCCATATGCAAACATATAAGAGCACGAGTATGGACGATTCCCACACCAAATTTCAGATAAATATGTTTATTTGTGACAGTGTGACTTGCTTATGGCTCCCTAAGTATGCGTAACTCATGACGCAAAATTTTAAGTTTAGATTTGTTTGCTGGTATGGACCTGATACAGACAAATAAATATCACTACTGTATTTCTGAGGCAAAACTGGATTATAAACATGCCATTTTTATTTAAATTAGTCAATTCCAAATTTTTTGACCTCAATATATTGAGGTCAAAAATTGGAATTGACTAATTTAATATACATATATGTATGTGACCTGATCTTGACCTGAACATCACCCAAGGGCCATTATATGGCGGCAGGTTGTGAAAATGGCTACTACGATCGAATTATACGTGCAAAATAACCATAAAACATTTGTCGCATGACTTCGTAGATCTCTTGCCAATAGCGGCCTTTTGTGACCTGACTTTAAAGGGAATAGTTCACCTTGAAAAAAAAATACGAGATAAGAAAGCTCAGGAAATAGGATGAGAAGAAGAAGAAAGACAAGAAATTAAGTATCCAGGTATTACTATGTAAAGTCAAAGAAACCTATCATTTACGGCGTAAAAGTACAATAAAATGTCCAATTATTTGGTTGATAATCTCATTCCATTTTTTCCTCAAAGATAATGCAAAATCAGCTATGGAAACTGAGAAAGCACGCGCCAAACGTCACGAGTTTAAGTGAGTGGGTAAATTCCACTGTCGCTAATACATGGTGTGGTACTTGCCCAAGTAACTTGTTGAAAATATGCCGGCGAATTAGCAACGCCTTTAGGAAAACCTTACAGTATGGTATCTTCTTGCTTTTAACTTGAGGTATTCGTCTACTATTTTATATCATTCACTATGAAAAATTTGTAAGTGTCGCCCGTGATCATTTCGCCTCACTGTCCGCGCTCCTGGAGCGTCTATCTTTAGATTATGTGTCACAAGGTCTTGAACTGCAACGGTTCGTATTCACGTGTCACGTGCCGCGTATTCCAAGCGTCCGTCGCCGGTTGCGGCCTACCTTCACCTCAGCGGCGGCTGCGCCGCGGTGCGGCAATCAAACAGCGGCGGGACGCCGCCTTACTGGTACGAGGTGGGGTTCGCGTGGAGTGGGCGAGGGGACAGATCAACAACGCGATCCGGACTAGTTAGGCCAGCGCCTGAACGAACTGATCGGAATAAACGCTACAGAATCGTCTGTTTAGTGAAAAATTGTGTTCTTGGTTACTAAGTAGATTTTAAGTACAGAATCTAACATACTCACTATGATGGATACCATAGCGTATTACCTGACACAAGTTCATTTCTTGCAATAAAAGAGATACGAGCATAAGACAGGTACTGAAACAAAGGTTATGGTTTGCCAGAGGCACTTACACTCCCCATTCGAGTCCCTTACAAAGTCAATCCTTCCGGCTCTCATAATCATACGTCAACTCAGCCAAAAATAGCCAATCAGCGTATTTGATTACCGCCGGAGTTTACCGGTCCGACCTGGTGGTACGGAGTCTGGATATATAACTAATTTAAAGTACAGCCTTCTTGTGATGAGAGAGTGTGAATAGTGTGTCGTCCTCACAAGTCATTTCGCAGGCATGCGCCACAACTTGGCTATCTCAACTCAAAACCTTATGTTAAAGGTGAACTATTCCCTTTAACCTTGACCTTTGCTTGAAATTTCACTTTCGCTTATGCGGAGATGTATCAAACCTTTGGAGCACTTGATTCGATAATAGTCGCAATCTAAGACTTTAAATGGAAAGTGTGGACAATCAACTCAAATATCTCTGTTTGACCTTTGACTTGATTGTGACCTGTCTTGTGACTCTATATGGAAAGCTTCGCGCAAGCTCTAAATACGCATCACTAAGAGCTCTTGATTGCCGCGTTTTGCGCGTTTCGTTGCGGTTATTGGTTCGAAAGATAATGAGGAGGCAGAATCTACCCCTCTCAGGGGGCGTGTTCGGCTGAATACCCCAGTGGGGCGCGGGTTATACTGGAACACCGTAGGATACTATATCAGCGTAATGGGCTACGATGTTAAAATTGACAAAAGCCTCTGCATAGCATATCCATGTCTGGCATCTATCTTACAAGCTATGCAAACCACTAAACATTTATCAAATGATTGTTAAATTTATATTTTTAATCAGCTTATCTTTGAGCCCTACTCCGTCATTTGATCCCCCCGTTTTGGCTCAATCAATCAGCAACGTGCTTCCGCGAGTTACTGTCTGCTCCCCGCAGACCAGTCAACAACACGTCTCTCTCTCTCGATCCAGATTCCAGTGAGCTCAAGGATTGTCAAGTACTGCTGTCAACTAGTAGATAAAGTTTGGCCTTGTGAGTGTGACTATGGAACGGTCCTCAGTTGAACAAATGGGGCAAACTTCCGAGTCTGAGCGCCAATCTTCGCCGCGCACGCCAGCCGGAAAGTTAACAACAGAGCATCATTCAACTGACTTCGTGGGCGTACGGTCTGTCAGGTACTTCGTAAGACACACTGTGACTCGGTCCGGGGTATATAACTATGACAAATGCAGCTAGTTTCACTTCCATCTCAGAAACGGCCGTGAATTTTGAAGCCTGAGTTTCTCGGTAATCTATAACACAGGAATGCATAAAGTGTTGTCATTTCTGCATCGAGCCACTGATTTTGTATGCTTTCGCAGACCGCAGTCAATAAAGCCAAAACTGTTTCGAGGGATTATATGAGTTTTTCCCTCAATAATTGTGTTACATAGTAAAACGTAGGCACTTATAAAGGTGGTAGAAGGCTCACGGTAGCCACAATTTTCCAAAAATGACCTCTTCTACACGTAAGAACATTTTAAAGTGTGCGGTGATGCCACCACGTACTTAATGCAGTACTTGCTGAAGTTGAGCCAGTCATCTCTTTTATGCTAATAAAAACACCTCACTTATGGCATATTTCTGGTAAAATATGCAATAATATAAGAAATAAACTTGTTTTATTCTAACGACAACTGCAGTTACCAAGTTTTTTCCTTAGCATTCGATACCTACTTTACATCAACTTGCATCTCAAAATTAATACAGGACACCACCAAATTATCGACGCTTCAAGCCAGAGATAAGAGAGATAAGAAAATCACAAAACCTGAACGAACAGTGTGTAATAATAAAGGGTCTCGTAAATTTGGAATTGCATAATCATTTTGTGATCAGGGAAGGACTTGCAGATAATTACAAACTCTAAAATTGATTAAAAACGAGAAAAATGTGTGCTTGGCTTGCTTGGTTTGCAGCGTCTTTCAATAAGTATTAGCTTCTACAATCCGCATCCAGATGACAAAGAGCGCAATAATTGTCACGTATGCCAAGGTGGTCTGCACGCTCGAAAGGGCCTTTGTCATCTTTGTTAGTCTTTTTGGGTCAATTTTTTATTAGAATATGTTATTTTCTAGAATTGCTTTTGAGTTCGTAACTGCTATTTTGTCTCAGCCGCACACATTACTGATTACTGTAGCATCAAATTTGATGCAGATTCTAAGATAAAAGTCTTGGGCAGTAATGCCGATTAAGTACTCGTTATCTGATACAAGTCTCAAAATATGCTAGCGTTTAAACGCTGATAATTGGCTGAATTAATGGACTAAATGAGCACTGAGGTTCCTGTTATATGTCTTAAGCGTGTTTAACTTGCGCGGCGCTGGGAGGGGGTAATTTTAACCCCTCCCGGATATTCTCAAGAACTTAAAGACGATGGCAGATAGTGACGTCAAATTTATAGCACGGTATGGTGCATCAATTATACGTCCTTTTACACATTTTCATTGAAAATGATGCAGTGTTTTAAGAGATAAGGAGGTTTTAGTGACGTCATGTCATGTCATTGTCTGTAGAAAAATGATAGATGTTTGCAAAATCGTAATAAATCAACTGCTGAAGCAAATTGCAAAACAAAACAAAGGTCAAAGAAATAACGTTGTCTTCAAAATGGCAATTTAAGATCTTCTGAAACTTTGGGTTTTTGACCCCTAAAAATAAAAGTACATTATTTTTTCAGAAGTTGTTCTAAAAAAAATATAAAGATATCCAAAATATCGGAATGTATGTGAGAGAACCAAGTATGGATGATACCCAAATCAAATTTCAAGACAATAACTTTGTTTTTGACTGAGTAATGGTGTCTTAAGTATAAGTTTCTCATGATGCCATTTTTTGAAATTATGTTTCGTCTGGCTTTTATTGGCCAGAGGCCTATTTCACAAAGCAAAAAAGTTTGTAATTACAATTATTTTCTTTGTGATTGCAAATAATTTTTACAAATGCTTGTAATTTGAATTTCACAAAACCTCAGGGCAGTAAATCTCAATTTACTATTTACAAACTTTTTTTACACATACATTGTTTGTAAAAACGTTTGTAAAAACGCAATGTCTATTTCTCAAACGTTGACTGCAGTGAGGGAATGTTTGTAATTACAAACTTGTAACTCCAGTGGGCCAGAGGTTCTGAATTTCAGAAACTGCATCGATTGTTGGCGTTTTTTTACTGTTAAGGTCGTTTTATTGGTGTGGTTGTTTCGTTGCCGAGGTTGTTATGGAAATGGTATAGTTCATACATAAGTTTAACTGCCGAAAAATTGTTTTCCCCACCCCAGAAATTTGATCAGGATCAGATGATCAATCCTTCTCCACCTTTGAAGTGCAGTGCACCTTACCGATTTGCTATGATGTGAGTGAGGGGCGCCTCCGCGCGGAGAAACCGCATGGCGGTATAATTGCAGCGGTCCTGCAATGTCTTGTGCAGTGAGCCTTCGCCCTTCCGTGTGAAATCGGCTAGGTTAGGAGTTAAAATGGTAGAGAAAACTAAACGATCGAGCAGTTGTGTTGTTGCTTTGCTCCGCCGAGGCCAAGGCCATATAATGCCATAGGTAGAACCGTCCCACTGCGCAGGTATCTGTGCATACTGACAAATGTCAAATGACGTCACCGGGGGCACATTTTTCTCGGGAGATAGTCGTTAATACTTAAAACAATACTTTGCAAGTGACATATATGAAAAGAATATAACAAATAACGTATATTAGGCAGTATAACAAATCATATTTATGAAACAGAAACTTCAGGAGATACAAAAAGCTGTTCCTCCAGTGACGTCATTGCGCTAATCATGCCAGCAGCTTATAGGCATTGATGCCCCTCTTCCCATAGAGATCATAAATGCATGTATATATGTATATGTATATATGATCTCTATGCCTCTTCCGCCCACTGAATTAGCAAAGTTCTTGATTGGACTTCTGCTTTACAAACTTTTTTACAAACTTGTTTACAAACTGTGAGATTACAAACTTTTGTTACAATCGGTAATTAACAGGTGCTGATTGTTTGTGAAATCGCTTTTGTGAGGTAGGTAAAAATGTATTGCGTTTGTAATAACAAACATTTGTAATTACAAACTTCTTTGTCAAATAGGCCTCTGATAGAGACAAATCAATGTCATCGCTGTATTTTTTGGACAAAACTTTTCTAGAAACATGCATTTGTATTGATATTAATCAAGTTCCAATTTTTATGTGTGAGGGGATGGATGACATGGCCATATTGATTAATAAGTATGAAAAAATGATCTTACACATGTCAAAAATATTTATTTTTTGAAAAAAATATACTCCCTAATTGCGAAAACAAAGCTTTCGGTGCTAAGCCATTATCAAGTTTTTCAGGAAAAAAACTTGATAATGGCTTTAGCGCCGAAAGCTTGTTTCGCATATTATGCAGTATATTTTTCAAAAAATAAATATTTTTGACATGTGTAAGATCATTTTTTCATACTTATTAAGTTCCAATTTGTACCGTATATGTCCTGACCTTCACCTTGAATAGTGTCAGGTTGTGAAAATGGCTGCTACTATCGAGTTATACGTGTAAACAAACTAACACATATTTTGCATGACTTTCGTAGACCTCTTGCCAACAGTGACCTTACGTGACCTGAGCTTGACCTTGACCTTTGCTTACCATTTCGCTTTCCTCTTAATGCGGGAGATGCAGTTATATCTTTGAGAGCACTCTGTGCTACACAAGTCTCAATCCAAAGATTTGAATGAAAAGTATGGCTCAAAAACTCAGATATCTCAAATGTGACCCTTGACCTGACGACAGTGACCTGACAGTGATCTAACATGTGACCTTATTTTAAAAATGTATGCATTATATTTGTCTCATTGAGAGCCTTCGTTCACCGCCTTGCGCGTCGCGCTGTGGACATCGGTTCGGACGATACGAGGAGAGAGGGGGTAAAATGTACACGTCCCCCCACACCGTGCGTTCGGCTGGAGACGCCACACAAAATATCTTAGCATTTCTAGTTCAGTAGACGACATAATGTCTTCCAAAATGATGCACTAAGATATTCACGGACAGGTTTCATGGGAAGCCAACGTGTATCATGCAGGGATTGTAATAGCCTTCATATTAGGCCACAACAACCATGAATCAATGACCAGCGACGCTGCTACTTTCCGAAAAATTGGGTAACGAAGGTATTTTGGAGCTGATTTTGTTCCATGCAGCGCCCATAGAAGTAATGCTAACATCGGAATGTGTTGAAGGATGTGTCCCCCTGTCAGTCCCCCCCCCCCTTCTACTGTTGGCGCCTGCATGCAATGGCAATGCTTATCTGTTAATTTCAACTTGGCGGTTTTCAACATGGTCAGGCTGACAAGGTTTCAAACAAGTAACACCATACAGTTTTCTTCCGATAATTAAATACAAATATTACCCATTCAAAAAAGGTACTTAAGGTATGGGCTAGTTACATAATTATTCAAGAACATGATTTAATTTGTTGAGCTTTAAATATTAATGAAGACGAGGAGTCCAAGAAATCTCGGTTTCAAATACGTATGCAGTGTTCATTATAGGTATCGTTTCTTAGTCCCATAGCCTCGCTAATATATTGTTAGGTTTTGTATATGTTCTATACAACCCGATTTTATATTTCTCGATCTCTCAATATACCGCTATAGTAAGCCGAGTAGGTTCAATAAAAAATCCTACATTTTCAACCGCACTGAACTTCTTTCATTCATGCCACTACAGGCCGCTGTTTCCGGTCTGCAACAGCCAGCTGTTCGGTCAGTATGAAAAAGGTGCACAATAAATCAGTTTGCGGCGGACCGAACTGACGGCTAGCTAGCCTAAAACTGACCAGGTATTCGGCAGGTTCTATGGCGAGTACGTTCAGGCTTGCGTCAGCACCAGGACAGAAGTCGGCAGGGCTATTTCGAAACCACGCATCGATTCGTGAGTAAACCTTGGGACCGTTGGAGCACTGTGTGGCGAGCTACGGCGTGCCTTAGTTGACCTCTGACACTAACAAATGGCTGACAGAAAATGCGTCACAGTATTCTTGGCCGATGTGCATAAATTCACAACTTAGTGGGCNTAAATTTTGTTAGTATATGAAAAACGCGACCGAAACTGAAGTTTGTTGACGGAAGCGCAAGCAAATAACATGTAATATATAAATGTAAATTTATATAAAGTTTGACGGCGAGTGACGCTTCTAGACATATAACAGCGTGAGTCGTCAGAATGTCTGATGTAGTCTTGCACCCCGGAAACCGTGACCCTACTCGCCACTTTGATTGCTTAAGCCAACTCGATGATGAGGTTATGTGAGGTCAAGACAGGAAAGCTTAAATTTAATCGGGACATTTGAGAGGCCGTCTTTTGATGACAATTGCAATGTCTTAGAATGTTTTGTAGGCCTCATACGTTAGTTACTGCACGTTCAGGACGCATAAAAACCAAATCGATTGGGAACCCCCAAAAGGCCAAAATTGTAAGTAGGCAACATGAAACCGCTCCTGGAGTGACCTTGACATGACCTTGGACGGTGGGACCTATGATTTACATAATCAAACGGACCTATTCAACGGCCAAAATCTGACCATCATGACCATCTTGAATTGCAAACTGTTGAAATTAAACGGCATGCAGCGCAAAAGCACCTTACAGCGCCCAGTCTCCTTCAGACTGCATTATGACGTTATTACTCTGTTGACTTAACTGACAAATTAAGCTTATTTTGCTATCAAAACGTGAGCAATTATTTCCTCTCCGATTTATCGCAGCTGGTGTGCATGCTGTTTGAAGGCTGCCGTCATAAATTAATTCCAGCTAATCGGCTATAGGTCTCACTGTGCGTCAGGGACGTAGACAAGGGGGTAGGGGGTACGGGGGCAATGCCCCCTGAGCAAAATCAGTTCACATTATATAAAATGGGATTCTATGAGGATCCGATGGCTACGTGCCTGCTGTGCGGTGGCCAGTGGGCCCCCTTGAAACAGGGAGGCCCCTGAGATTGGGAGGGCCCCTGGGTGGCTGCCCCCCACTTTTTATGACGTTCCTACGCCTAATTGGTTATACACACTAATGATTACATTTGAGCTCAATTCCTGCATTTGGAAATCACTAACGGCGCTTAGACTCGATTTGATACAGAAATATTTCGTTTCATTGCGATAATTCCGACACTTGATGTTTGCGTCAACTCTACCGGCTACACCTACACAGTTTTCTTGTGAACATTAAAGGTGAAACTTGAAAGGGAAAATGGGTATCAGAATCATAATCTGCGCATCGAAGTACACCTGTACCCATCATATCTCCTGCTCACTTAAGTTACCTGATTAAAAAGCAATTTTGAGCCGCCGCTGGCGTACTGTGCAACGGCATGGAAGGTCTATACAAAATTTATGTTACCAATATTGTTATCACATTTTGTTGTGAGTACCCATTTGACCGTTTGCGTTCCTGATTCTTCAGTCTCCATGCATTTGACCTATCTCACTAATTACCCTTTTCAGTTTTATGCTATGCTAAATACACTGAAAACCAGTTGTGAGAACTTACACATATTGGTATCCGTCAAGCTACCTCCGTGGTCTCCGGCGATCACTTTGGACAGTGAAGCCTATTCGCTAAAAGTGAAATGGACGCTTTCCGCGATTCGGAAACCATTAAGTCTCGCTTCGAGGCCATAAAAAGCATAAGCTGGATGGTCTCGGAGACAGTAAATGTTCTCCGAGACCATCTATAGGGAGCACACAACATCATAATGTTATGTCCCGACCGAGGATCAAACCACGCACGTGCAGTCAGCTGCAGTCAGCCGTTGAGACAGTAAATCGTAATCTATCTCTAGACTAGAGAGTAATCTTCTCTCTATACTAATCTATCATTAGACAGTAAATGGTCTTATGAAAACAGTAAATGGTCTTATGAAAACAGTAAATGGTCTCCTGGAATTGAATTCATTCCATTAAGATGGCGCCACCATAGCAATGGCGGGTGGCACTGTAATAACACGAGAGAGCGCTTCGCGCTTCCTCGTCTCTCCGTGGTATATGGGGAAAATCTGATTATGAGTGGCCCGGCCCGGCCCGGCCAGTGGCGACGCTTTTGAGAAGCTTATATCTCTGCAACCTCAAGTTTGATTGACAAGCAGACTTCTTTGCTGAGGTGGATTGATATATGATAGAAACTGCACCATCTGGCATGCATCACACATCAAAATACTATGCGCCACCAAATGCCAACTCATGGTGTAGACACTACGCACTTACTGCGCAGTGCGCATGGCGCGTGCCGCGTGAGGGGTGTGTCTAAAAAAAGTGTTTCCTCCTCGCAAATCTCCGCAAGTGCCCTGGGCCGACTGTGTTTGAATTCTGGTGTTGTGATTAGTGGTGAACCCTACACAGCCACAAGCCGGATATAGGACAATCAGTGCCCGTGGGGACGACTATATATATGTTAATTTGATAGATTTTAACTCAGTTCTTACCATGCAACGCCGTAGGCCTAATGTTTAAATTTGAAATAATTAGGGGGGCTTGGGCCCTCCCCAAGAGATATAAAGTTCCACCCCTGTCATCAGCCACCACTTTTCCACAAGTCAGGAATGCGGTGCATCTACACGTGCGCACGTGCACACCCCTATTATATATCTCAGGAACGGTTGAACCGATTGTGTTCAAATTTTGTGTGTGGTTAGGGACCTCTCAGCCGCCACTTTCCCACAAGTCAGAGGTGGTTGCCTCTGCATGTGCGCACGTGCGCACCGTTTAAGTATCAAAGAAACTACTTGCCTGATTGAGCTCGATAATTCACCATACATGTCCTTTGCCGCTCGCTCGCTCATCGCCAACTACGGCGCCTTACTTGTATATATTACCGGGATTACGGAAGGCCAGTGCTTTTTTATAACCGCATAACTATTCAAGATATTGATAAAAGTTTTTGATTTTAAATCATTTGAATGACAATTCACGTACCTTTCTATAACAAAATATATTGGAACATTTAAACATAGATGCTACCAGGGGGGCTCACTCCGGCACCTTCAGCATTACCAACGAGGGTCCAGCAAATGCCAGCCTCTGATTGGTAGTGGAACGTCACGGTCACGTGGTCGTGAACGTAAAGCGCGGTCACAGGTTTCTGGCTGCCGCATGGCCACGTGTTAAATCTCGTTTGTATCGCCCCCTCTACTCGAACTAAAAAAAGCTAGCGAGACGCGAACACAGCATTCGAAAGCTATCTACGATAGACCCAATTTCGCAAGTTTAGTGACTGACAATTTTTGGATTAGGTCATATTGAGTCACCAAGAGGTCAGCCCCAGGTCCACGTATTCCAAGTGAAAGACTGCTATAGAAAGTCACGAAAATATCCGAAAAACCTATGTGAGCCGCAAATTAGCAATAGGGAAAAAGCATTCGAGAAAGCCCTCATGAAGTTCAAAAACGACTTGTCTTTCAGTATCAATTTTACAACTCTCAGGATTCTTAGGTTGAAGACTCCAGAGGTTCTCAAAGTCAAGGAGGATGCACATGTAAAATTTTATAAAACGCTCATGTCGAATAAATAAAGTTTTTTAATGGATTAGAAATGACTAATTATACACTTTTTTGGGACGGGTAATTGCACATTTTGCCTCGATCTTGTAGATCCTAGGGGTCTATGTAATTATTTCATTGGGGCTTCAGCCCCCCCACCCACCCCACTGGCGGATCCAGGGCCCAGATCTCACCAAGTGGCGGTAAAAATGCACCAATCCTAGGCATGCCGTAAATGAAGTGCCTCAGAGTACTGCAATCAATCCGTTAACAACATGTTCTAACAGCTTCAATATATCGGTCGCTGGTCAAATAAAAGTAGCCAATGTCCGAGGTGAGTTTCTAGTCCTAGTTTGACATAAACGGGATTTTGTTTGGCGGCCTGCCACCTGAATCTCCGCCAAGTAACCCTCGCCCCCCCTCCCTAGTCATGACCAACAGCATGGGCGGTGCCGTCAGGGTACTGGGCGCTCACAGCCTGGGCTGGGCAATAGCTATTAGCTCCACAGGCAGTGCACGTGAGCGGCTGCCAGCAGCGACTCGGTATGTGGCGTGCTGGGCGCGATTCAGCCGAATCGAAGCTTCGGCGCGGAGGGCCCCAAACATCGGCCCGGCCCACGACCAGTGGCGCCTGCGGGGGAGGGCCAGAGCGGACCCCGGGCGGCCGCCACCCTGGATTCGCCAGTGGTGTGTGTGTGTGGGGGGGGGGGGGTGAGCTTCCCAATTGAATAGGGAATAACACCCCTAGCATGGGGGGGCACGTAGCCAGGGATTTCCGTCCAGAGAGGGGGGGGGGGCGGTCCTCAAAAGGCCGTTCCCGCGGCCGCTGAAGAGGACCCCCAAAAAAAAAGGAGCGCGGCGATATGAAAAACTCTACGGATATTGAACCACTTTATGTCTTGCTGATTTGCTATTAACTATTTTTTAAAAATTTGTGATCTGAAGAAAAGAAATCACTTTTGAGATAAATTAGACAGGGTCCGTAGGACCCTCAAGAAACCCATGAAACAGGGCCACGTAGCCAGGATTTCGTCCGGGTCGGCGCTCAAAAGGGTCTCTACCAATCACGTAGCCAGGAATTTCCCAAGGAGGGGGGCTCGAGAGGGGCTATTTCCCGGCGCGTTGAAAGGGCCAGTGAGAACGGATGAAAAGGTCTACTCCTGCCGTACTCGTGAGAATCAATTTGGAATGTTCATGGCCTTCTGAACCCACCCAGCAGTCTTTCTGTCCTGGTTCAGGGGAGCCTCTCTGACATGCACAGGACGCCTTTCACTTTCAGGGCCCTTTGGTCTGCTAAGGTCTTCCAGCCTGCTCAGGGGCCCTTTCGACCTAGTAAGGATTGCGCTGGCTGCTTTTTCGTCCTACCGACATGCTCAGGGGCCCTCCGACCGCTCAGGGGTCCATCCGACCTGCCCAGGGGCCCTTTCCAACCTGCCCAGGGGCCTCTTTGGCTGGTTCTAGGGCTCATTCGAATTGTTCAGGAGACCTCATTAGAACCGCCCAGGTACCCTTTCGACCTTCGCCAGGGGCCCCTCAGACTTCTCAGGGGCCTCTGTGCTGGCTAGGGGCCCATTCGACGGTGTTCAGGGGACCCTCTGACTCGTCAGGGGTCTTTTGACCTCCCCCACTGGCCCCTTCGACCTTCCAGGGGCCCTCTGTGCTGGGCTAGGGGCCCATTCCACGTGTTCAGGGGGCCTTTTGACGCCGCTCAGGGGCCCTTTTGGCTTGTCCAGGGCCCCCTCTGACTGCATAGGGCACTTGTGAACGTCAAAGGCTTTTCAGAGAGGGCCCTGATGGCCCTAGAGAACCTCCGAATGGCTCTTAACTCTTTAAAGACCACGCCTCGCGTGGAACTTAAGCCCATGATTCGGGCGCTTCGCCGGGTCTCGTCGGCCCCTTTTCGGCGCGCGCAAGCCACGCCGAAAAGGGCCCGCCATGCCTCCAGGGGGGGTAGGGGGGAGGCGGCCGCTCCGCCGCCCCCCCCCGCCTTGGCTACGTGCCTGACCCCTAGGATCTACAGTTGGGAAAATGGGCATTACCCTCCCCCAAAAGATACTTCTATATGTCTAATCATTAAAAAGTTATTTATGACGACGTTAATAAAAAATGGGACCTCCTGACCTTTGGTGACCTCTGGAGTCTAAACTATTGAACCGATTGAAAAGCTTAAGTTAGATACATCATTTCGAATTGAATTTTCAATGCCTTTCGATTGTTTTTTTCCCTTTTGTTCATTGGTCCCTATAGTCCAGAGATATTTGGGAGCTACTATATGCAGTCTTTCCTTGGAATACGTGACCTTTCGATGACCTCTGATGACTCAATATTGAACCTAGATCCCAAAAATGTCAAACACTTCGAATAGCTTGTAGAGAGGATTTTCGGAAAGCTGTGTTCTGCGTCTCGCTAGCTTTTTAGTTTTCCCGAGTTAGAGGGGGGGATACCAAGAGAATTTGAACATCGCTTGGCCATGCCGCTACAGAACCTGTGACCCAGCTGACGTCAAATGACGTCCCTAACTACGTCCATACTTCGTCACGACCAATCAGGGCTTGAGACCCTGTTTTTTGGCCGGAATGGCCTACCTTGTTATAGAGCCTTGGATGCTACCATGAGGCACATACCTTGGGTCGGCTGCCTCTGGATACCTACAAGTGTGCTTTGCATAAACGCCAGCGCTGCAAGGCGAAACAAACCACGTTTGAGGCTGCCCTTATTGTCAAATCGAGCAATCGGGACATGGAGCAGTTGCAGGCTGCATCAGTCCGCCCCTGGCTCGACGCTGAGGTAAGTGCAAAGGAAAACAGCCGAGCAGGTCAAGGGCGGATCCAGGGGGGGGGGCAAAGGGCCATGCCCCCCCCCAAACCACCCAAAATCGGCGCAAATTTGACACATTTCCTGATTTTTGTCGTAAAAACTAAGCAACTTTTACTAGAGCAAAGTTGGCTTTTTAATTCAGTTATAGCATACATAAACGCAAGCGAAATCCGTATGAGTTTTTCAGAATTATCGATAATTTTTTGGGATTTGCCCACCCCCAACCTGTCCAAAACACACTTTCTGGATCCGCCTATGGAGCAGGTAATGTAACGACAGATCTGTGTTTTTTTTTCTTCTCTCAAATACATACCCAATGACTACTATTTTTTACGATTGCTTGTATTTGTAAATATTATTTTCATACCAACATATCACAATATTTATACACGGAAAGTCGGTAAGTATCACCTCACCCAGCATTTGCCTTGGTTGGTACCGTCTTTTTCCTTACTCTAGTACAAGCCTTCAGTAGCTCTGTGGACCCTTTCTTTGGTCTCAAGATATTAAAGAGTACCTGATTTGTTTTGTATATCGCATCCCTCTTCACCCTTGTATGACGTTCATTTGAGGTCTTCTTCAATGTAGAAGCGTTGGTGATTTTTATATTGTCCTCCATCTCTTGTTGTCGAAAGTTGTAGGCAATGCAACAGCTGTCATGTCTAAATTCTGCCGGTGATTGGATTGCGCGATCGGATGGTAGGGCAGGGCCTCCGCGACTTGCTTTTACATATGATTTGCGATTGACATATTCTTGACATGTTATTGAGTGCTCGTGCGAGGAACATGGGTAATGAGTAAATATACAAATAAATGACCTTTCCTCGTGTCGTCAATTAAAAGTTCAAGGCAAAATATTATATTATAAAACGTTAGGGTGAATTTTCGGCCACTGGCCATTATCAAACCATCAAATATCAAATATTGCTGTAATCGGTTTGATAATGGCCAGTGGCCGAAAATCACCCTAATGTTTTATAATATATAATATTTTGCCCTGGAACTTTTAATTTGACGACACGGGAAGGTCATTTTATTTGTATATTTACTTATTCTTGACATGGGTTCAAAATACATTTGATTTGTCTGATATATAATTCAAGAAGTTAACGTGATTTGTGAAAGTAATATAATTAATATAATCATCGTTTCATTCATCGATTCATCTTCATGTATTCATCGAGTAACTAAAACTCAACTGTACCACATTTTTTAGAAGGTGGTTAAGAAGCAATGAAACACCAACTGATTCAAAACTTAACAAGTGTCGTCTTTTTCGTGTCATCTTCAGGCGATACTGGGGACCATTACGACCATACGAATTCACGATTCTGAATAAGTTGAGTTCTAGAAAAGTAATCCATTTAGGAATCCACATTGTTAAACTTCGAATGTCATATCAAACTTGTGCATTATTGCCGACACAATCCGAACTTGTGGAAGGCATCCTGGCCCTATGACGCTGCGTTCCTTAAAAAAGAAAATAAATCGTTCTGTGTTTGCCCTGCCACGTTGGAGCCGCTAAAAGTCAGAACTTAGCCCGCACCCCACTGGAGGAGGGGGTGTTTAAACACCTCCTGCGGTTGTATCGAGATGGCAAAAAAACGACGGGGCGTAGCGCCGCCAAATTTGGTATAACTGATCGTTGATCATTACGCACATTTTGCAAAAATTCAAGTTTCGTGTCGGATTAGGTCAGGTCACCAGATCAGGTCAAGTGACCCCAGCTCCCACAAAGTTTGCGGTCGTGCCATGACCACAGTTTCTAAGGGATTGATATCAAACATTCTAGGACTGCATTAAGCCATCAGTATCTACAAATGTTAATCTCATATTTTTTAATTTGGTGACCTGAGGTCGGGTCAATGGACAAGTTGCAGTTTACCTAACCCCCTGTTTTTATGTAATTGATTGAACGCAATTTAATTTAACATATTTTTATAGATTGTCAATTTCAGTATAATTTCCCTGAATTATCAGGATTTAAATAATTTAGTATATTTGCGTAATTACGAATTCTGCTCTCTGATTGGTCGTGACGTTAATTTTAGCAAATAGTTCTGCAGGCGCAATGCTAGCCTGAGTAGTTTTTAGCAGTTCAAGTTGACACATTGGAATTTGGTAAAATAAGAGGTTCAACGCAAAATTCAGTCAATCAACGTTAATTCGCTGTGGAAATCAAGCACGTGATATAGCGTTTTCAACGATACGCTCATTTGAAATTATTGCAACTTTACTGAAACAAACACAAACTAAATTGTGGAATTCTACCTTGTGACCAAATCAATAATCTTAACGGCAGCTCAAAGGCATTTTTAACGGATTGCTACAGCCAAACGGATCCTAAGGATGATCTAGATCTCTTGCCATGCAAGCTCTGGACCCGGCAGACGCTATTTCAAGACAGCATTGAGGGCACGGTCGCATTTTGCAAGTAGTTTTCTGGGGCAGTGTTTCAGTGAGGGCAGCATCTGGATTTAAGCCCACTTAACAGCTTCCTGTGGAGGTAACTAAACGAGTAATAGGTGGTTAAGAAGAATTCCAGACCAGGAAGCAANCTCAGCCGAAACGGAGCCTATCTCGAACATGTGCTCTAGAGGATATTAATATGACGCTTTGTGTTGTGAACTTACACAGCATAAATCTCCATGAATTTCTGAGTAGTTTGGTGTGAACAGAAAGTCATAGGAAAGCGTTTAACCATTTATATTTGACACGGATTTTTTTTGGCAAATAACATGCTTTTCCATAGGGATGCGCAATATTATTGCTAAATGACGTCACCACATCAAGTGCTTTATAAATAAATAATAAACTGTTATATGCAAATATATCTCTGAATATTGGTCTGTATGCAAAATGATGTGTATCTCGTTGATCAGCACATTTTTATTATTATTTTACACATATTCACCAAACAACCTGCAACTTGTCCATTGTAAATCGTCTGACATCTGACAAACGCGATACCTAGTTAATTAATCATGGAGTGCTAGTAATATTTATGGGTCCATAATAAAAATAAAATGTGCTTAACATTAAAAGAACTTTCACAAATAGATCCCGCTGTCTCTGAAAGCATAATTATAAAGCGGCCAATTTGATTGCATACATGTTGTTGCAAACCACTTGTTAACAGGTGTCTTAGATCCCAAGTTACAAAGCTTACCCACATCCCATACCCCCACATATAAGCTAATTAGCTAATTAATAAAACAAAAAAAAATGACGAAACGCGCTTTATTTTTTCTTTCTTTCGCGAGGTTTATAAGCATTTTATACTTTCGTGACACTTTTTCCGGTTCTATTTCCAGTTGTATTAGGCATTCTATTTGCTAATATGTATCATGCTTACAAAATATAAATTATGCACGCGTAATATTTTTGCTAGTAGGAACCCTCCATGAACTACCTAATCTTTATATCTATTAATCATTTTGAGCCCTGAAATATATTCTAGCACTCCAAACTAACCCCAAAACGCTCTTAGGCCACCAAAAAATACTCACAATCACACAAATATTAACCCTATTCCCTGCGGGCGGCCATAATTACGTTAATCTGCGGGGGGCAGATTCTGCCCTCCCCCCCCCCCCAGAGATCTCGAGAACCGCACGGCCGATTTCGATTGGACAAAACCCATTCGATTCGTTGTGACGAAATCTTTCTTTTTGGACCCCCAAGCATTTATTTTATGTTAAAAAATGGGGGCCAGGGGGCAAAAATACGAAAACTTTGTGTGTTTTTTTAAAGGTCATTGCGGCCATGTGATTCGACCAATTTTCATGCACGAAACGTTTTTGAGTTTTCAATGTCATCGCCTTCAATATATTAAAATGAAAAAGTACCAAAATGAAAAATCATAGGTGTACTCAGGGATTAAAAATTGGAGGATTTTCCGATACAAATATGTGCTGTCCGTGAATGTTTGGGACGATAGGAACGTCACATGTGGGCTTTGTTGCTGTAATTTGTCAAATAGAATATATTGCGTATAGGCGGATCCAGGTAAACAATGTGGGAGCACCATGTGCGGAACGCCTTTTGGTGCGTGTGTCGTCTGTCTGTGTGTCTGTCTGTGGCCGATTGGCCGTTTTTTCCTTTGCTCAGCTGTGCAGCCTCAACCATTGCGATTAGGATTGGTGGAAATTTTCACACGACCTAGATAACAGTTCAACGACGTGCTAGGCAAGAAACTGTGACGTAGGGTGCATAGAGCGCGTGCACGTGATGACGAGAACGGACTTTTTTCTGCCATTACTTTAACACGTACAAACGTCTGAGCTAGAAATGCAGAAAAATCGCAAAAATGCTGCCTTCCAGGTCGAATACCTCGGCAACCAAGAGTCGGGATCCGGCATGCGACAAGCACAGACGTGTAGCGAATCAAACGGGCTCGCGAATGCATGGTCGTTCGGGCGAGCAGCGCGTGGCGCGTTGTGCAAAAATTAATGCTGCACCAACGAAAAATAACCGGTTTACCCCAATTTTCACGATTATAATTAGTGCTTCGGAAACTATGGGACTTACACGGATGAACCAACATTAACCTTTTAACGGCCAAAGGTACCGACTCTCAATTGGCAAATTAAAATAAAAAGTTTTTAAGCAATATTTCGGTGCTGAAATCTGCCTGTAGCATTATCATTGCCGATTTTCGAATATTTATTCCATTACACCGTCATACCATCACAAATGGGAGGAGTTAAACGATAAAAGTTATACAGCTGTAAAGCGCAATCTTTTCTGACCAATATCCACCCAAAACGTGTTCGTATTGACAAATATTCACTTTATAATTAAAGTTGAAATATAACGCTGTCGAACCATTTTTCTTTCGGCGTTATGAAATATTTCATCAAGATTTCACAAGTCTGGAGCGATAAGAGTTGGCAAAATATTGTCTTAGTAAAAAGCATGCTAGGCACTAAACGAGCCTCTGATCGACGGATACCAAACTGACGCATATTTAATCCTGAACTCTACAATACAGTAAAGCCTATCCGAGATTGGAGAAATTCAAAAATATTTGGCTACGGAAAACGGGCTACGGGCTACAGGCTTTGTGTTACGGCTACGGCTAACAGGGCCACCGGCTACGTGGAATAAATACGGCTAGGGACTACGGGCTACGGACTCACCCTCCCACATGTTTACTCTCTACGCATCTTCCCACCTTGCCCATCATCACCAGAGTAGCGGCCGGGAAAACGTACAAAGGGAACGGGCTATTGGAACCGACTACGGGACGCACTTTCGAACTCGGTGACCATCGCATTTGCGGGCAGCATGCGGGCCACCACTGGTCTAATAACGTTTTGACAAAGGTGCGTCTGTTTGTTGTCTGCTGCTGGCGATGTGGCCGTTTTTTCCTTTGCTCAGCTGTGCAGCTCTCAACTATTGCGATTAGGATGGTGAAATTTTCACCGAATTTATATAAATTTCAACGACGTGCATAGGCAAACAACTTGTGAATCGTAGGGTGCATAGCGAGCGCGTGGCACGTGATGAGAGAACGGCTTTGTATCCATTACTTTAACACGTACAAACGTCTAGCATAGAAATGCGAAAAACGCAAAAATGGATGCAATCCTTCAGTCGAATCTCGGCCAAACCCAAGAGTCGGATCGGCATTTGACAAGCACAGTGCTGTAGAGAATCAAACGGGCTGGCGAATGCAATGTCAGTCGGCGAGCAGCGCGTGGCGCGTGCAAAATTAATGCTGCCCAACGAAAAATAACGGTTTTACCCCGATTTTCACGATTAATAATTCAGTGCTCGAAATTATGGGACTTACACGGATGAGACCAACATAACTTTTAACGGCAAAGGTACCGACTCTCATTTGCAAATTAAAATAAAACGTTTTTAAGCAATATTTTGGTGCTAAAATCCGCCTGTAGCATTAACATTTGTCGAATTTCGAAAATGTATTCCCATTACACCACCATATCATCACAAGTTGGGGGAGTTAAGCGATAGAAGTTATACAGCTGTAAAGCGCCAATCTTTTCATGACCAATATCCCACCCAAAACGTGTTCGTATTGACAAATATTCACTTAATAATTAAAGTTGTAATATAACGCTGTCAGACCATTTTATTTCGGCGATATAAAATATTTCATCAAGCTTTCACAAGTCCGGAGCAATTAGAGTTGGCAAAATATCGGATACGTAAAAGCATGCTAGGCCACAAAACGAGCCTCTGAATCGACGGATACAAATTGACGCATATTTAATCCTGGAATTCTTACAATATAGTAAAGCCTAAACGAGGAATGGAGAATTAGAAAATATTGGGGCTGCGGAAAACGGGCTACAGGCTACAGCTATGTGTTTTACGGGCTACGGGCTACAGGCACGGGCTAGGGAAATGACATACGGGCTAGGGACTACGGTGACGGGAGACAGACAAGGGAAACGGGCTATTGGGAACCGGCTACGGTACGGGGAACACACTTTCGAACTCGGTGACCTTCGCATTGCGGCAGCATGCGGGCCACACTTGTCATCTTACTAATTTGATGTTGGGCCTGATTTGACGGAGGATATCGCCTCCCATTTTATTTACCTGAGCGCGCCTCTGCCCCAAAATATGTATAATCCAAGTATGTATGAATATGATGTATGTAGCAGTAACATGGTTTCTGACGCTTGTATTCCACCGCAAACTACGAAGAAAGCATGCGACGCACAACCGCATTCGTAATGACCTCCCAAAAACATGAGCCTGGAGCCGCCTCTGCTGGGCCGATTTTTTTCTCAAAATTTTGACACAACACGCGTCATTCAATTCTAGGAAAAGTAAAAAAGTTTCAAGACAATAGACGTAGCGGTTCAGAAGCGGCGGGCGAAAACTACGGGGGGGAAGAATCTGCCCCCCGCAGGGAATAGGGTTAAACGGCACATCCCTATCCCTCGGCGGTCACCAAAGGTCACAGATGGTCAACTGAGGTCAGGAAAAGTTAAGGAAGGTCAGACTAGGTCACCACATGCCATTTCAGGTCAAAGGTCTTCAAAGGTCGCACATACAAGCAGGCAAACTATGATTCGGTCTACATCGAGCCTGACATACCCACATTGATGACGTCATAGCCCGTGACCTGACATGACCGCAGACCGGATAAGTGTTTTACCATCCTAAGATGCGCAAAGCATGTCCAAACACATTATTGAAGATTTGGTGCGTATTGGTCGAGACATTTACACGCTATAACAAATGACTGTTAGCAAAAATCGCGTGGCCATCCGTTTCGGCATTTCCAACCACTGTGCATTGTCTACGAACCTTTACTTACGATTTGTTTCCATTACGAACTTTTTCCATTAAGAGCTTCAGGATAAGAACCTCTTACTTACGAACTTTATCCGTTACGAACATTTTGAATACGAACTTCATCCGATATGAACCCTTTCCATTACCAGCTTTGGCCGTTCCGAACATTATCCGATAAACCTTTGCTTACGAACTTTTTCCATTACGAACTTCATGTTTACAAACTTTGTCCGGGAAGCGGAGAAATGGGCCCAGGGCGTCGTGCCCCCCTCCCCTCTGGACAGCATCCCAGGTCGCCCTGAGGGGTCCTCTGTTGGTCTTTATCTGATCTGAATTATCTAGCTGAGCCCACTGCTGGCCTGAGAGGACCCTCTGTTGGTCTGAAAGGCCCTCGTCTGAAGCAAGGGCAGTCTGAAGCAAGGGCGTCGCCACCGGGGGAGCCTGGGGAAGCCGGGCACCCCCAGGTGCGCTCAAAACCCTCTTCGGCACCCCCAAGTTTACAGGATTATAACATTAGGGAGTTATAATCCTGTAAACCTGGGTATCACTCTAAATAATATATATAATCGCGACCTGGGTATCACTCTAGATACCAAGCTCACTTTCGCCCCTCACATCAACAACATTGTTAGCAGAGCACGCGGAAGCCTCGGATTATTATTCGATCATTTCAAACCGGCTTAGGAAGATCAAAATTTAATCAAAGCGGCTGTGATGTTGTGCCTACTTCTCCAACGTTCGCTCGACTCTAGAATATGGCAGTGTGAGGCTGACGGGATGCGGCGACCACCCACCACAGTGCGGATCGATCGAGTACAACATACTTTCTGATTGGCTTTCTATCGAACACAACATCCGGGCAGCGCGCTTCCCTTGGCAATGCTGATCTTTTGAGTCACTTTCGGATAATTCATTAGCCTCACGTCGAGTTCAGCACACGACCTATTTTCACCAGGAATATTTCAACTCAAATTAGATTCTTATATCCTTTTTATACGCATTTCACTTCATGCAACCGCTCGATCGTGATCCGCACTCGGCAGACGTTTATGTGCCCGTCACGAGTGAACACCGTGAACGGGTTTATTCTGCAGCGACCACATCTAGTCAACTCCTTTAAGCAGCGTCCCAAGGCAGACGTTTTTGCAGGACGCTTCTGGTACTTTTAAAGCCCGTTGTATTAACTTACGTGCATCTCTTTAGCACTTTAGCCTACGGTGTTTTTTTACGAGCGCTGCGTTTACCTGACATTGCATCGATATTTTGTTTGTTTTTTATTATTTTTATTTTTTCGTCGTTATTGGCATCATTTTCATTTATTGTGTATGTATTATATAGCGACGTTTTGCGAAGTGTATCTTATATTTTTATATTCTATATTGTAGCTGCTACCTACTGTCTAATGTCCGTGCCTTTTTGACTTCACCTGTTAGTGGGGGTGACCCTGTTGGTGATCGCTTGAATAAATAAATAAATAAATTAGACCTACGGCGCCGGCTTCCACGGAAAACCCTCGCTGGCTCCTCCATATCCCTGCTTGGCCCCCTCACTCGAAATATTGCGGCGACGCCCCTGGTCTGAAGGACCCTTCGTCAGTTTGTGTGGGCCCCGGTCGGCCTGAAGGGACCCTTTTGTCGGCCAACGTAGTCTTACAGATGGGCCAAAATCCGACTTCGTCGTGCTTGCTTGCTCGCTCGCTTGCTTGCGTGGGTTTCCAGGGTATAACTACCGTTTCACTGCCTGATTATGCAATGTATACACTGATAATTTTATCGTAAAAATAACACATGTTATAGGCTACGTGAAAATATTTGACACAACAACAAGAAACTGTCATCATCCATAATAAACACAAAATCAATTACCAGCCGAATGATAAGCACGTGCTTTGACTTCCGGATTTCACCTTCACAGGTGAAGAATCAGAAATAAAAATAACTAAATGCCACAGAAAGGTGCAGGTAAGTGTTGTTTTACTATTGCAACAAACAACAATGCTTTTGCCTATCAGCTGCTGGACGAAAATGAAATAACTCGCTCCGTCTGCTTCATGCCATGCATGCTTTACTAGTAGTATACTTAACTGACTTTTGTGCCCCTATCAGAATTACAGAGCGCCCCTCAGATCACTCAGTGCCTATTTGATGCCCCTGGATTGTTGAAAAGCGCCCCAAATTGGCCTGTGGCAACCCCCCCCCCCAACCCTCCTAAAAAGTCCTGGAACCGCCCTTGAAAGGTGATAGCCCGACTGAAAAAATACAAGCTTTCATCAACATGTCTAGCGTAATTCGGCGATTGCGCTAAAATTTCGGCGCACGTCCAGCGTAATTCGGTGATTGCGCCAAAATTGTGGCGCACGTCCAGCGTAATTCGGCGATTGCGCCAGAATATCGGCGCACGTCCATCGTAGCTTCGTCTGAAAGACAAGAGGGCCCTTTGGACGTTTAAAAGAGCCCTGTGCATGTCAGAGGAACCCCTTAAAAGACCAAAAGGGCCACTGAGCGGGTCAGAGGGCCCCCTGAACACGTCGAATGGGCCCGTGTGTGTGTGTTGTTTTTTTGTTTGGGGGGGGGGCGCTAAAGCTCATTGAGGCTATCAAGCACCCTGAATGGGCCCCTAGCCAGCACAGAAGGCCCCTGGGCAGGTCGTAGGGACCCCTGGGCAGGTCGTAAGGACCCCTGGGCAGGTCGAAGGGACCCCTGGACAGGTCGTAGGGACCCCTGGGCCGGTCGAAGGGGCCCCTGAGCAGGTCGGATGGGCCCCTGAGCATGTCGATAGGGCAAAAAAGCAGTCAGTGCAGTTCCTTACCAGGTTGAAAGGGCCCCTGAGTAGGCTGGAAGGCCCCTGGCCAGACCAGAGGGCCCCTGCAAAGTTCAAAGGGCCCCTGTGCAGGGTCAGAGCAGCCCTTGACAAGACCAAATGGGCACTTGGGTGGGTCAGAAGGGCCATGAACATGTAAAATGGGCCCCTCACCAAAACTGAGGGAGCAGACCTTTTCATCAGTTCTTCTTGGACCTTTCAACGCTTGGGAATGGTCCTTTTCAACGCTCCGGAATGGGCTCTCTCGAGGCGCCCCACCCCCTGGGCAAAATCCTGGAGACCCTTTTGAGGCGCCGCCCCAGACGAAATCCTGGCTACATGCCTGGTTCATGAGCCTCTCTAAGGGTCCTGGTCCAATCTAGTTAATCTAAAATTGAAGGAAAAAAGGAACATCACAAAATAAAGTGGCCAAAATCCATAGAGTTTTTCATATCCATTTTGAGTTGGGGGAAGGCTTACAGCGCTTAGGAAGAGACCTTTTAAGGTGCTGCCTCCTCCCTCTGGACAAAATTCTGGCTACATGCCTGATTCAAGGTCATCACTGTGACCTTGTAAATGCAAAAAAGCCTATATGAACATTGCAGCAAAATGGAATCTCAGCATTTTCTTTTTTTAATAAATTTAGTCAGAATTTTTAGTATGGATGGCCTATCGAGGTCAGGACCAGCGCTAAGCAGAGCTTGTTGCGCTGGTCCTGACCTCACCACCCGATTGCGCAGTTCCTGTTGGCCGGCAGAATTAAGAGTCAAAAAATTTACGTGCCTAACATACCTGGACACAGTCCGCCCCACTCGCTGACGTCACCTGGCCTTGAATGCGACCGCTGCCACCGTCTGCAGGCCATCCCAGTCAGGAGCAAATAGCGAGCGCCAAAGCGACTCGAACCCAGGCTGCCACTACCGGGATAGGTCAGAAGACCAGCGTTCTCCCCCTGAGCTACAGGGGCGGACAGAGCAACAGCTAGACCGATTAGCTCGTAGTTAGCACCATTTGATTAAGCGCATACAATTTCATTAGCCCTTCTGAAACTGGTGACCTCAGGTCATCAGCGTGACGTTGTAAATGCAAAAAGCCCATATAGGCATTGCAGCACAATTAAATTTCAGCAACGGCAGGACCAATTTGCTCACCGTAAGCACCAATTGATTCAGCACATACAATTTCACAAACCATTCTGAAACTGGTGACCTCAGGTGTTGTGAATGTGGTGTAGCACATAATAAATTTTGGCGCAACTACCATTACACCAAAACTTTGGTGCAATGTTAAGACGTCCAGCGAAGTGAGTGTATTTTTGCCAGTTGGGGGTGATAGTAGGTACCTATCCTTGAACCCTTATTTTACCTGATACCACAGGGAGTGGTGCCAGCTATTATAGATGCTCTAGAGTACACTCAGCAATGATTGCAGGAACTTCAACGTCTAGACCATTATGATAATTTACAAATTTCCCATGCGTCCCATCATATTATACCTAGCTAGGTAGGTACCTAACTGTACAAAAAAGTATTTCAGCATTCTGCCTTACCGTGGAAGCCATGGTTGTATTCCTAACAACTTAACACCACGGCAAATTAACCACTATTAGTACGTATTATATATATATATATATATAGCCACTATCAAATGTATCAAAGTACCTCCTCGTCAGGGTGATAGAGGACGGGTGGAACGGACTTTAGTATGATTTTCTAGTATATCTACCAAATTTCATA
>VOPJ01009286.1:0-22320 GCA_014673585.1 Semibalanus balanoides
TGACTGGGTGCAGAATAGCCACTGCGTGGACGCTCCCTGAATGTGTATTCAAAACTTGAATACCTACACATTCAGGAAAAATAATTCAACTTGAACTTGAACTTGTATTCATACTGCCCGTCAGTATTCATCTGCGAGTTTGTATATGGGCGTTGAGCAAAAAAGGGGTTGTATTCATACTGCCTCGGTCCAGTATGAATAATGCCCGGACAGTTATGATACTGACCGGGAGGCCGGTCAGTATTAATACTGACCGGGCAGTATGAATACTGACCGGCTCTCCGGTCTTTATGATTTAGTCTTTATGACTAAAATCTGCAATATAACTTAGCCTCGTGTACCAAACTGCATTGCCACCTCCAATAAGTGGAAAAAGGTCTTATGATCTAACTGCTGTGCCGGCCAATGCCGCGGGACCTTATTTTTGGAACCAATGTACACACAGCTATAACTTCACGCTCTTGTTCACACAAAATATGATTCGCTCTTGTCCACCAAAATATTGACTTTCGCCTTGTCAACAAGCTATAGACTATCCGCTAATTGTCACAAAGCAATAGAACTTTGCGCTCTTGTTCATCAAGCTAAATTTTCCACTCTTTGTCACACAAAAATATGAACTTTCTTGCTCTTTGTCGACACAAGCTATTAACTTTTCGTCCTTGTCTACACAAGCTATAGATTTCTTGCTTGTCCACACAAGCTATGGACTTTCTGCTGGTTCACACAAGCTATATTGTCAATAGGCTGTTCACTCAAACCATTTCATTTTTGTGTAGTGCAAAGGTACTGGAGCATCTTGTCAGGCAATGCAAATATAAAAAATAGCAATATAATATCCTTTGGCTACTTGAACTACGGAAACGATTCTCCACTGATGAACAACACTCTTACAGAACCATAGTGCAAACATTTTCACATTTGTAATGGCGTCCAATGTTACTCGCGCGTCGGGGGAACCGGCGAACGAAGTTGTTTACGTTTTTACGCGTCTAATTCGAGAAGCGAGTTTTACCGTTCGATATCTACTTTAGACGTCACAACTCGTTTCGATGACGCAAGATTGTTATGACGTCACATGTAAAAATATGGCTATTTTTCAAATTACTACAAATTTAGACCTTTTTGGCAAAAATTAATGCCAGAACCGTTTTCAGGGCACTCTTCCCCATCATTCTACATACTTTTCCCAATGTGCTATATTCCCTTTAACCAGCGCCGTGCCGGTGCTGGGCGCCACCTTAACCGTGGTGGTAGGGGGGGGGGGGCTTCGACGTCCTCCTCGAACGCGGCTGCTATGGGACCTAGACTGTAGACATAACCCAAAAATACCAATTGTGAGCTCGTCAAAAATCATTTTGAAACTATTTCGGTGAAAATTTGTATCAGGTCCATATTTTGGTCACCAGTGGTCATCAAAATTCAGATTTTCCAGATTTAGGACACCACCCCAGATAACCCCACAACGTCTCGAGAACTATGATAGCTAGGACCTAACGGAAAAAAGCAATAAAAAGCGAGTGAAATTTTCCATCACCAACATGTTCTTACATTAAATTTGAATCAGGTCAATAGCTTAGGATCCACTGCAGAGGTCATCAAAAGTCAAAAAGGCTATTTTTTGGCAAAAACCGTTTGCACGCACAACTATTTATGTAAATAAAATACGGCAGTAATTTTGACACCATCGTTTTTGTCTCGTTAAGTCGCTTTCAATCAAGTATATGATCACCAGGTTAGGTCAACTTAAAAATTTGACCTCAGGTCAAGGTCAAGTGGTGACCCAAATAAGTCAAATTGCACATTGGGAGACGTGTCTCGACGAGATAAATACATTGGTGCCAGTTTCACTTATTCATATTTATTTTATCGAGAGTTAATGACAAAAAGGTGTGGGTGACCTCGGATGACCTCGGCTGACCCTATAGGGGTACGAGAACAAAGATTGCACCTGGGTCTTCAAGAATGGCCTATGGAAGCATGATCTAAAAGAAATTGGTCTGATATCATGAGTATCCTCAGAATGGAAGGCATTCTAATCTTTCCCTATTTACTTATAATGGGGAGTTCAATAAATTGATATAACTTTAGGTCACCGATATAAGAAACCAGAGATAAAATAATTTAAGTCAGTCATGCTCTTATGTGATCTTGTAAGTACGAAACCGATCGGCCGAACACTGTGGCTTTAGTAGGAACGCATTTTTGGGAGGTGGGGTCACATGACCTGGCCTGGTGACCTGACCTGAGATGACACGAGGTGACAGTATGTGAGTAATTGATGCCCCATCCATCAGCTGTGCCAAAAACGGTTACGCTGCTGGCCGATACAGTCATAAGTTATTCATACTTAAGATGTCATAAGTCAGCGAAAATGGTAACATCATTTTGAAATTCGGTATGGCCGTAGTAAATGCATGTTTCTATAATATATGTATTGTAGGCGAACAATGGCATATTTGAGCATGATTAATATGAGTATTTGAAGAAAAAAAAAAATCTCATGTTATATCTGAATTAAACTTGGAATCGGTATAAAAAATACACAAATATATTTCGAAATTTATTAATGTGATTTTGTATACCAATTTCAAGTTTAATTCAGATATAACAGGAGCAGAATGATATTTATCACATACTCTATAAAACATACTCCGTTTATTAATATATTTGTCAACATTTATGTTGTGGGTATTTTTCCGCAAAACTGTGTTTTTTTGGGGGGAAACCACAATGTTAACAAATCAGAGTCATCCATGTTGAAAGACTGGCCATTTCACATTAGTGATGTTTTTGGATTGCATTTTACTCAAAATATGGCATTTGCACGCTCTGTTATAGTTAAACTGTATTTTTGTGACACACTAGTGTTTATTGACGTCACTAAATTCGCTATACCTCGATTTTGTTCGACGAAATTGCTTCATTTCTGCACAGTAAACGCGCAATCGATGAAAGAGAAATTACCCGAATTCTCACGCTGGCCTGGCCCCATACCGCTTTCGGTTTTTGAGCTTCTACAAAAGTCCTTCAAGGGAGCGTTAAACGCCCCCCCCCCCGTCAATGCCGGGGCAATACCGCACACGGCTTCATGCCTCAACAAAAAAGGTCTTGAGGTTTCATTTTTATGGTTCCCGCTCCTCAATAAAAACATACCTAGATCTAACTTGGATTATAAAGTGTGGTTTCATGACCTCGGTTCTGGGAACGAATTTACATTTAACAAATTATATTTGTTCGCACATTGACTCTGCATGAAGCTTACTTCGTTTTTTACCGTCCCGAACACAGCAAAGGTAGTCGGCTTTCGTGTGCACCAGGTAAATCCCATTAGTGGTAGACTGTCTAAGCCGCTTGTGAGCGGCGCAGTGGCCGAGTGCCTTCAATCCGACAGTGGCCCTGTCATACCTGCATCACGACTGCAGAGTGCTCTGCACACCTGTCTACCGAGATTGCCGATCTCGTGATGACAACCCACCACAGGAGGATCAACGTGCGCTGCTGGGCGCTGTGTGCGCTGTGTGGGCGAAGATAAAGACCGCTTGGAGGCAGTGTCTCGCTTTCGGCGAAGTGGTGCATGATGAAACGAGAGAAAAACAAAGCTCTAGTGAATATCTCCTCTGTTAATGTGAATCTCGACACAGTATTTGAGCACAGGTCATTATATTGCCCTACACGCAATTATGGCACATGCTAGCGGAAAACCAGAAAGTCAAAGGTCATCGGAAAACCCGCTGTTAAACCATGGGCGTATCCAGGATTTCGCCAAGGTACCACCCGCGGTCAGTGATTTGGGCCCCCTGGTGCATACATGGGCCCCCAGGACACAGCGGCCCCTTACAAATTTAGCTTCGGATCACCATTTCCAACTACTTATTCCGGGTGTAGTGGTGGATTGGTTGATTCTGGGTTGGGTTTTAGGCGCTGTACTTTCTGAGGTGTATACCACTCACTTTACCTATTCTGGGATATCTACCGAATTTTTTGGCAGAATCTACCCTGGGACCTAAAACACTCTGTTATTAACCCGCCGCCCGCTGGGTCTTCCACGAACGCGCCGCCCCGTGAGGGAGCAGATTCTGCTCCATCGTTTATCTTCTAAAACCAATAACCGCAGCGGACGCGCTAGCTGGTAATAGAAAGCTCTCAATGAAACGGCATCCAAAATATACACAAATTTTTCTTAAAAAAAGGTAAAATGGTCAGGCACGGTCCAGGTAGAAGGTCACAATGCAGATATTTTTAGCTTTTTGGTCTTATTTTGCTATCCAAAGCTCTTATATTGAGACCATTTTTTGCCCACAAATCTAAAAGATATTATTGGAATCTCCCGCATTAAGCAAAATATAAATTGTAAGCAAAAGGTCAAGGTCAAGATCGGGTCACAACAGTCCCTGTTGACAAAGGTCCACGGAAGTAATGCGAGTTGCGACACATGTTTTCTTAAGGTGTTTAGATGTATATTTGATAGTACGAGCCAATATCGCAATCTGACATAATAAAAGCTTTCAATTCAGTTCATTCAGGTTCAATGTGAAATTGAATAAAATATGATAGAACTGCATTGCATAATCCAGTTTTGTCTCAGAAATACACCTGTGGCATTTGTTTGTCTATACCTGGTCAATACAAATTTAAATAGCGTTATGATATACTTATACTTGGGTGTCATTTATTGTTTTGGGTTTAAGTATCGTCCATGCTTTGTTCTCTCACATATATTCCGTTTTGTTTTAAATGTTTTTAAACATTTCGGTTTTGTGATTATTTCTTGGGGAAAAAAATCAAGGGATCAAAAACTCAAAATTGTGAAAACCTGAGATTTTCTTGTTGAAGACAATGTTATTTCCTACCTCAAGCTGCCGTTTTTGTTCCGCTTCAAACTTCCATTTTTCTACGATTATTCATAACCTATACGTTTTTCACCAAAAATGGCATTGACATTGACGTCATTAAAGGTTCATATTCTTTTAAGTACAGTATTTATTTCATCACAATTATTTGAGGCGCGTAGAGTTGAGGTAAGAACTATATGTAAGTAACTGAAAGTTGTCATGCTGAATATCTGCCATGTTTTGATTTATTGGAATCGGAGGGGGGGGGAGCAGATAAGCCTGCGCCCCCTCCAGCGCGGCGTGGCGCGGTAAACGTGTCACCCTGCAGGCTGCAATGCAAGGATCCCACACATCAGAAGATAGAAAAGCTCATAATTAACAAAGTAGCCTATGAACTGAGCATTCGTTCACCATTCAGCACTGTTGTAGTCAGCAGCAGTAAATTCCAAAAAAAATGTTGCCTTTGGTGCCCGAAGGTAACTTGACCAGAATATATTATCTAATTATTATTATATTATCTATGTATTTTATAAGTTACAAGATGGTGATGGGGGTGGGGGGGGGGAATGACCCTCAGCCACGCACGTACGAATATGAATTTTAACTTTTAGTTATTTGTGTACCTCGGTTATTTTGTGTTCAAGCTTTCGAACATTGGAGGGATCATAATAATCCTCAAACTTCATAGGGATTCATGGTGAAAATGATTTCTTTCAGCGATTTGTTAAAAGACTGTACTATACCATTCCAAATTAGATATACCTACAATGCTCCTTTCGCCTTACTTAAAAAACTTAAAGTGAGGGAGGGGTGACGCTATAATAAACGGACCGTGGACTAAGCAGACGCCGTATGATAGACACACCACAAGCGAGCGCCATTAACCCGCATTACGAGTGGCTTGCAAACTAAACATGAATGCATTAAAATTGCCTAAAAAGACAACCGTTAATTTTTACTAGCTAAAATATTGATGATTTGCTTCTTGGAGGTTACAGTCTAGGCAAATGTTCTGTCCACTTCATCACCTCAACGGATGACGATGTTCCTGAATAAATCCTTTCGTGAGAACGGCTAGTAGGCAGTACTTTCATGCTCTATTCGAATAAATCATCCTGTTCCCTGGAGCGAATGTTTGTTTTCGTCTTTGACCGGAACCTAAGTAGAAAGTATTCTTTAAAAGCTTTGAGTTAAACCACACCGTTTAGTTCAATGTCAAATTTGTCTATCGGTGCTGCTTTGTCGGTGCTACATGCAGTTGAATCTATTAAACTAGTTTTTTCCCTTCGCCCTGATACGGGAGAGGGCTAGAGTAATTGCATTGCGATTCCACTGCGTGCAGAACGGACAGACAGAGCAGAAAAAAACAGCGGACATAACTTTTGCAGCGGACAGAACATTTACCCTAGACTGTACGTGATTTCAATGAGACGAGTAGAGCCCTCCAATTTCAGCTAAGAGGACCCCCTCAGGACCGGAACAAAGATTTCAGTGCCCCTTGAGAACCAAACATGCTGAACTCCATAAAAGACCGAAAATTCCCCCACATGACGACCTGAGCGACCTCGGGGCCGACAGAGGGGCCCCATTAGGTCGACAGAGCAGGTGGCCCCATTCAAAAAATGGCCAGAGGGCCCTAACGCTGATTCAAGGGCCCCTAAGTCGGTGGAGGACCCCCCTCAGGTCAAGAACTCTTCACCCCTACTGAGGGCCTCGTGAGGCTGACAGAGGCCCCTTTTAGGTTAACAGAGGGTCCCGTCGTGTCCAAAGAGGCTCCTTTAAGCTGGTCGAAGGCTCACTTAGGCGGCTAGAGGGTCCGTCGGGTCGGCAGGATCCCCCTGTGGAGATCTGGCTTACCCCCTACTGCAGCCTACCTGCCGCCTGCCTGGCGCCGCCTCTGCCGTGGCCGCCGCCCATGCCCGTAGGGCCAAAAGTGGCCCCTGAAGCTGGCTGAGGGATTCCTTTAGGCACCAGGGGACCTTCACATGCCCACGCAGTTTACCCCTCATGCGACAGAAGGACAACCCTCACACCGACAGACGGGTACCCGCGGTCCCTCAGGGGACCGCCCAGGGTTTCCATCAGGTGGACAGCGACCCCTCGCACTATTAGTCTGCCCCCTCAGAACCGACAGACAGCCCCCTGTAACCACAGAGCGGTCCCATGAGATCGAAAAACAGTCCTCGAGATCGAAACAGGTTCCTCGAGACCGACAGAGGGCCCCTCAGACAGACCGGCAGAGGGCCCCCTCAGACAGACCGACAGAGGGCCCCTCAGACAGACCGACAGATGGTCCCCTCAAACAGACGACAGAGGACCCCCTCAGACAGACCGACAGAGGGCCCCCTTAGACACACCGACAGAAGGCCCTCTCAGACAGACCGACAGAGGGCCCTCTCAGACAGACCGACAGAGGGCCTCCTCAGACAGACCAACATCATCACTAGCCCGACGGACAGAGGCCCCCTCAAGCCGACCTGACCAGAGGCCCCCCTCAGCCGGACGACAGGAGGGCCCCCTCAAGCCGGCGACAGAGGGCCCCTCAAGGCGACCAACAGAGGGCCCCTCAAGCCCGACCGACAGAGGGCCCCCTCAAAGCCGACCGACAGAGGGCCCCCTCAAGCGGACCGACAGAGGGCCCCCGTAAGTCGACCGACAGAGGGCCCTCTCAAGCCAACCGACAGAGGGTCTCCTCAAACAGACCGACAGAGGGCCCCCTCAGACAGACCGACAGAGGGCCCCTTCAAGCTGAACATACAGAGGGGCCCCCTAAGAAGCCCGACAGTGGCCCCAGACAGACCGCAGAGGGCCCCCTCAGACAGTCGACAGAGGGCCCTCTTCAGACATGACTTGACAGAGGGCCCCCTCAGACAGACCGCAGAGGGGCCCCCTCAGACAGACCGACAGAGGCCCCCTGGCAGACATATCGACAGAGGGGCCCTCTCAACCAGACCGACAGAGGCCCCCTCAGACAGACTGACAGAGGCCCCCTCAGACAGGAACGATAGGGCCCCCTCAGACAGGACTCGACAGACGGCCCCCTCAGACGACAGGACGCCCCCTCAGACGATAGACGGCCCCTTCAGACGACAGCAGACTTCAAAGCCGTCGAGGTCCCAGACCGACCCGCCGACGGCCCGTCTGGCCAAACCATTGACGAAAATAAGATGGCCCCCTGCAGCCCAAGGGGGGACCCGCGGGTGGCAGGGTCCCCCCTTGGATACGTCCTTGTGTTAAACTATTCTGAAGATTGTTTGTTTCTTCGAACGCTTACTTATGCTGGGTTCTCAACGGATAGGATTATTCACTTCCACATGCTCATGTGTGAAAACTGCATGCACAGTACGCATTCGAGGTCCAGCAGAAAACGCCTCTGAGCACGGACAGCTCATGACTTTCACATGACAACCTTTCCGATGTGAGATGCAAACAAGTGAGAGTGAGAGCGATGTAGGTGCCAACAAGACATTCTTAAGCCCAGACCACACTTTGCGTGATATTTATGGAAATCACGTACGTGTTCTGCGTGCTTGCGGATTTGCGTGAAATGTGGGGCCAGAGGAAGTTAAAGGAAATAGTTTTTTTTTTGCAAACACGATTTGACCATATTTTGAAATACAACTTCTTTTCATAATCTTGAATGTGTTTTATCACTGTTTTGAGAGACATTATAAGAATCAAAATTTCTAACCTTACCCTCATTATGCCAAAAAATATGATTTATAAAAAAAAAACACAAGATGTATCTTGTGTTTTATTTTTATAAATTATATGTTTTGGCATAATAAGAGTGAGGTTAGAAATGTCGATTCTTTTCATAATGTCATAAATAGCCATACATCGCGCCGATTCAGGACAGAAGGATCTACATTATTAATGTTATCAAAACTATATGTGTACTCTCCGTAACGTCAAACGTGGCTCAGCCAATCAGATATTCGAAAGTAGTCGCTTAAGATTACTGTTTAGCCTCTGCCCAGGTGTGTGAGGCCCACATTCTTGACATTCCTTATTTATGGCCCACATTCCTTTCGACAAAAGTCAATAGATATATTCCCGGCTGGAGAGCCCTTTCAGCCCAGAAAACTTGCAGTTAGGGTTTTTTCAACACGGGCTACAAAACTGCTATCACAGTTCAAAACCCATGTTGAAGGTGAACTATTTCTTTTAATACTGCCCGCATGAAACGTCAAAGAAAAACCGCAAACAATTCACGCAGATCCTGTAATAAAGTTGAGAATTCTGAGCTTCTTTGAGTGTTTTGTGTGATTGTGTGATGCGTGGTTTTTATCATTTTGCCTGATTTCGCGTATATGTGTATGTAGTGTATATGTATACGTATATAGTGTATATGTATACGTATATGTAGTGTATATAAGACCTAAACTTCAATACTTTGTGCTGAGTTATGAGTATCGTTGCGGAAGATCAATGAAGAAGTGTTGGAGCATACCACATGTGTATTGAAACTCGTGTTGAAGCTGGTAGCTATTTATGCAGTGGCATAGGCGTAGGAACGTTTTGAAAAGTGTGGGGGGACAGCCACTGGCGGATCCATACTCTCTCCGATCTCCGTGGGGGCATTTTTTTGTGGCAAAAAGGCACCATTTTTTTTCTCCGTAGATTTGGACCAAGCACCTTATGTTGGTATTGAAGCTTAAGAATTGCACTCTTTTGGGGGGAAAATCGTATTTTTATATATATATTTTTTTTAATTATGCTAAAAAATGATTTTGTGGAAATAAAAAATCACAAAATCTATACTTTCAAACACATTACACAACTGAAATACACATATTTGTCCATAGAACGAAGTATGGACAATAACTAATCCAAAATCAGAGCAATCGTCTATACTTTCGACTGACCTGTCCTTCTTAAGGAAATGAATAGTCTGGATTTTGTTTCGACATTTCTATATAGCACACTTAGCATCGTCCTAAGACTCTATAATGCGGACCGCTGCCATCTGCCACCAGGCCAATCCCTATCAGAACCTACAATAAGTGTAGCGCACGTAAGCCTGACGGCGAACCCACGTTGACCCGGGCAATGGGGGAAGCAGATATATATTAACGTAGCCTCTCCGATTGAGCTACGCGCGCGTAGTGGAGACTTTCACTGCTGGGACGGATATTGCAACCAAAAGTAGGAGCGGAGCATTTATTGTTCATATATGGCCCCTGTTATACACAAAACGAAGCATTCGTCCTGGTTCCAACTTCTGGTTCCATTACTTTCTATACAGGTCTTTGATACTCTCTAACGCGTTTGAAGATCTTACGGGTGGTTATTATAAACTGTCATAGTCATCGGCCAGTGACACACATACCCGAAATCCAATCATCAGCGAGTGTACAGAGGTAGCAACCGCTCAAAGTGGGCGCTGCAGTGCTAACCATTGTAAGCTCTCCTTTGACCTACAAGCGGCCCTGGCACTTCCCAGTCCCCTATCGCCACCCACAGTCTACATTAGAAGGACTATTTGTCTTATGAGTGGTATGACATCTGGCGGTTATGACACCTTAATCGTCACTATGTCCCTTTCCAACTTTAAGAATATTGACCTCGCCACTAGCGGGGAGAGCATGACAGCGCCCCCTGAGGTTTTTATCCTAAAAAACTGTTTACTCTACACAAAAGCGACATCTTTTCTAAAAAAGACAGAATAGCTGATGGACAGGCCATCATATTCACGTAGCTGTGTCTGCAAATTCGTTGGAACATCCTCGAAGTAGTTGTTTGCGAGGATAATTTATGTTTTAAGTGACGTCATGTTCGTATGAAAAAAACAGATAAGATATTTGAAAACCAAATCAGTCAGAAATGTGGATAGCTTCTCAGCCAAAAAGCCATAATGGAAGAAATGCAATTAATAAAAATCTGAGTGATCTTCATTTAACATCATGGGTAATTCGTTCGGAATATTCCAAATCAATGTTTTTTCTTTACCCTCAAAGAATTCAAAATTGTTCTCTATCGACTACTGCACGGGGGGGGGTCGGGGGGGGGGAGGCGGGGGGGGCGGGTAATCGTACATCTTGGCGATGATCTATAAAGACACACCCGGTGATATAAGTGTGTGAGAGACAAATGCTGGAGAAACTGCAGTTTATAAAATAATACCGATGATCGGGCCGAAGTGTCATAATAAACTTGGGTCGGAGGACCGACGGTGCTTTCTTGATTTTAATTGACGGGCCGCCTGGAAGGCCGAGAGTCTACAAAATCAAGTTAAGCACAGAGAGATTTGACTAATTTTATCCCGGTCCGAAGGCGCGCCTGAGCGGGGTATACCGAGATCTTATCGATATGTGCTCAGTGTTTTCAGCGTGATCATAGCGCGCAGCAAGTGTGGTCAAAAGGTTTTTCAGCTCGGCATAAAGATCCAGGTGTTAATAGTCAACGTCAAGCTTTCGGCCCCCGGGCATTTACATTTTAGCCAAACTTATTATCTACAGCCGTTACAAAACGAGAGGTGAGACCAAATCAATATCTAAAATGAAGTATACCACAGCTATTATGCGTGTATAGCTTCTTCTAGTACCTAGGCGTGTAGATTTCCACCCTCGACGCTTCAGGTCTGGCGGTGCGGAAATCCACAATAGAACGAACTCGGTTCACCGTGGAATACAGAAATCATTTTTATGCGGCCCGTCCTTTGTACTTATTATACCATATAAGCCTGCGCAAGTCATTTGGACATGTGATTCTAATTCATTATTTTAATCATTGTCCTGTTCAATTTAACGATAGAGTCGGGTCGACTTACCAGAGCATAGATAAATCATATTCTGTTCATACAGTTAGAGATTTGACCTTCCGATAAACTATAGTTCAAGCAACAGCCTTTGGAAAGTTAAGTCGACAAACCTTCAGCAACTTCCGAGTCCCAACGAATTTTATCACATCCACTGTTTTTCAACGCGCTTCCGTCGCGTGCAAGCAATACTTTCCCGTAGGGCTTTCGCGTCCGTCAATGTACCAGAGCTTGATGTAGCCACACCTCTCAACGGCAATGACTTTTGAGTCTCACACCGGCATCTAGTCGGTAATAAACGGAATACCCCACAATGCAAAATTTAAAACAAGCAATTTCGCGTGATTTTTGACACGTTAGTACTAGCACGTGTAACAAAGACTTAACTGTTGTTATCGTTGGTTGTTTCCTTCGGTTTTTCCCAAGATACAAACATTTTCTCCGTATTTTTTAAGCAACTGGCTCTAGGATACCATGCATCCCTTCTTAATTTGGCAATTCCTATCCTTTGTCGTATTTGAGGCCTTACGCATCGTTCTCGGAAGTTGATCTGAGTACCGAGGATGCTTAAGTCACTAAATCGCGCATAGCTTCAAAATATCCTCTCATGGTGACTGACTGTCCGGACCTACGGAGTGCTTCAATGACGTAACCCAGAGCTCAATCAATTGATTAGATGGCTCAAAGGAGCTAACTCAACCGACCAACAACCTAGACGCTAACCAAATCAATTTTTGACTTTCATAACTGTAACAGTAATTACAGATCGGTCTGAGCAAAATCACTACTTCTGGTATCGTGCATCAATCTTTTATGTCCTCCTTCAACTTGACATCATCATCCGGTTGACCTGCCGTCCTATAAAACATGATATTACTATCAGATCTCCACATATTACAGGCTAGCATGCGCGTTTATTTTCTCGTTAGCTCTATCGTTGCTTGGGTTCCTCGGAAGTTATCCAAGAGTGGCTGTACAGCCGCCCCCCTCCACACTGCTCGTCTGCTTCCCCCCCACGATAGGACGAAGGCTGAATGCCCGCTCCCGTCAGGGCGAGGGTAATATCGCATCAAATCAATCAGTGCATCAAAAAAAAGTGGCGTCAACAATTGCTCAAAACTAGAGGAGGTAAGGTTTTTATGTTTGGACCCACAGGCTAAGGAGCGTGGTTCAGTATGGCTCCTGTGCCCCTTCCCTCATGCGAGGTATCTGGTGAATTAAAGCTAGTACCTAGTTTATTCTCAACTTCCAAGTCAGACATAATAAAACCAAAAGAAGAGATCGATCTAGCGTGCTCAAAAAGTGCAGGGGAGGCCAAGATCATATTCCCCCCGCCTAAAAGTGGGATTAGGCCCCCAGTCACCGTTCCTACGGCTATGATTGTGAAGTTGTAAATTACTTAATATTCTGCCAACTTTAAAGGTTTTCATATGAAACCATTATCAGTGATATAAGAATGCAAAATCATTCAAAAGTAGAGAACCGTTAATATTGTTGGATTCCCAACTTACAAAGTGGGCTTTGGCCGCCCCAATTCGCTGTTCCTACGTCAATGGGTTATGGTATTGTGGGGTTGTAAATTCATAATTATTTTCACAACTTCAAAGCATTCATATCGAACAAATATCGGTTCCGGGAGGAGTAGAAATCGTTCAAAAGTGGGGGGCCAGTTAACATTGCTGGCCTCCCAGCCTGAAGGCTGAAAAGTGGGGGCATGGCCCCCTCGCCCCCCCCCGTTCCTACGCCTATGTGCAATGGCTTATCCATTCTAAAAATGCGGTGGTTTATCCATTTTCTTTGCGTGATTTGCATGAACGGCAAATCCCGGACGTCACGCAAGTGCCGCAAACACGGAAAAGACTTGCGGGATTTGCGGGACAATCACGCATAGTGTGACCTGCAGGCCTTATTCTGGAATAAGCTGCGTTGAATGTGTCCAACATTACAGCAGTGCCAGCTTTCAACAACGCAACTAATTGAACTTCGATTCCTCGGCATGAGTTTTGAAATTGCTCAATGAGGGTTCTGGCGCGGGATGACTCCTTGGAAGCGTTTAAACTCATCATTGCCCTCCGTAACGACATGCTTTGCTATAGTTCATCACAACCAGTAAGCGATGACTCAAGTGATAAGCTATCCAGACTGTTCCCGGTTCGAACTCGCTCCCTGCAGCCAGCAGCGCAGGGTGGCATGACATCCCCCTCCCCTCCCTACCGGACATTCCTGGCACATACCCAGTCAGCACACAAAAACACCACCTCAAAGGCACGCACCCGCTCCATTGGAAGGGAATCATCGGCCCACGTGGTTCGATCACGTGACTTGTCGCCAGAGGCGCCGCCAGTCATCGGAAAGTGGCGCCGCCAGATCCAGGGAGCGCTAAGTGTCGGGCGCAATGGGAAACCGTTGGAAGGTGCCAGTTCCGCGACCAGGTGACAGCTCACCATGTGCTGTTCACGTCATCGCATTTGTCCCCCGGCGAACGCAGCTCTCGCGTCACACACATACAAACTGGGTCAAGCAGCGCCCAGCGCGTCTTGTGGCGGTGGGCGCGGCGTGTAGCTGTGTGCGCCGGGGGGCCAAGGCATGGGCCGGGCTGCAGCGCGAGCCGTTGGATGAGTTCGTGGAACATGCTCTGGTAGGCGGCCCACCACTGTTCAGAGGCGCCGCGCCGCGCCGCCGCGCCGGTTCCAGGAACCGATCACAGTCTCGCAGACGTGCTGGCAGCGAGGGCCGCCGCCGAGCTGCCGTGCCGTGTGATACATACCTCCTCCCGACCACCTGCAGTTCTCTGGTTCAGCCGCCTTCGACAGAGAGAGGGGCGGCTGAACGTGTTGCGACATGTTCTACGCGACGTGGACGGCATCTGGGCTCTGAGCACCGTTAACACTTAAAGGGAGTGTGCCTACTCACATCGGTCGTACCTATGGAGTTGTTGACACTGGTCTATAGAACATATTTGTCTGAAATTAGCCATATGCTTCATTTTTCCAGTTTCACTCTAGTTGCTGAGATATTTCAAATTCGCCAAGATCATGTTGGCAGCACAAAATTATCGACATTCGCCAGAGAGCTTTCGCTACTAGAAGCATTGCCCTTGTATTGCAACGCTGGCATATATCGCTAACGCTGGCCAATAGAAAACAGCTCGTGCGCGCTGATAGCAGCTGCCGAACAGAGCCTCGATAACTATTTTACATTGCTCGTATGGGGTTGTCTTTGGTCCGCCATTCTAGTAACATCTTCTTTACTCTATTTATAGTGGCGATTGTTTATGGATTTTGAAACAAAGCAATATGCAAAACAGAATATAAGTAAAAATTAGACTAAAGGGGTAAAAATTCAACTAAATTCAACTAAAGCCTCCAAACGTCAATTATATCGTATTAAATAATTAAACCAATACTTTTTACCGTAAGAAAAATATAGGTACTTGACATTCCAAAAGAGTAGGCACACTCCCTTTAACGGGTCATGCAGGAGATTATTAGAACCAGCTTGTGTGCAAAAATGAAAGATTTTGCATTTCGCTGGCATGCGGAGGTATCAGAGCAAGCAACGGTACATATAACTGAGATCTGGGTTGAAACGAAACATGTTTCGGGAAAGTCCACTGCTTTAAGACAAAATCCATCTATTTAATTTTCCAACATTTTTAACAGATCTCAAGATTAGATCTTAATATCAGTAATAGGGCTTTTCACATCTCTTTCGATGGGGAGGATCACACATCTTTCTTTGGAAGTTTCGCATTTGGACTGGAGTTTGAGTGTTTGGTAGAGCCGGAATATTGTACTCCGTACAGCCATCGCACCCACCGCAATGGGGAATAACTGTATACACCGACAAAAGGCTGCTCGGTAGAGTACCATAATAAGAATATCTTATTCATAGGGGAGAATACTTTGGCGAGAAACTAGCGTCGTTTATTCGGCGTATGTGGCAGCTCGAACGGCTGCGGCTCGATTATTTAATCGGAACACCCGTCATGGCAAAAGGAAGAGTAGAAAGGGATATATGAAACAGGAACGTATACGTGATAGAAAACACTAGATAGTACACAAAGTATTTTATGTAATATAAGAAATAAATTTGCTGACTCTCATAAACTGTAGTCATCTAGTATAGCTTCACTTTGTAGTGTAATGGGCAAATCTTTAGAAGTAACGTAATAGAAAAAGCCGTGTTCATTAAACTATAATTAGGAGCACTTCTCGTAGCGTCCGATGTATATTAAAGAATACTGCGAAGTTTTAAGAGAGCGATCATAGCGTTATAATATCAGAAATTTGATATACTGGTGTGGTTACACATCCGAAGCAGCCTGCGGATTATCCCTTGAACGTGAGTTTATCACAACTCATGAAAGAGTTCATTGACATAGCTATAGTCTAATAACGTCTGACGACGTTGGCAGAACCTAGATCATTGCAGCTTGCTTATTGGTGGAACAATAATAATCGAAGTTGTCTGGGAAAAACGGACCGCGTACATTCGGCAAATATGTAGACTGTACCGCAAGAAGGTATGCTTTCCGGCACAGTATACCATTTCATGGTAAGTAACTAGCACCATGCTGCAGTCTTGAGCTCACAAGGGCCGATCCAGAACAGGTGGTTTTGGGGCAAATTCCACAAAGTATCACACAGTTCTGAAAATTAATTGTATTTCGCTTCTTATGCATTAAACGCTGATATAATATACTATGATCAGTAAAAGTTGCTTAGTTTTTCTTCTGTATCAGGAAATGTGTCAAACCTGCGCGGATTGCAGGTGGCTTGAAGGGGCATGTGCCCGATGCCTCCCTGGATCCGCCCATGCCTCAGCGCTACTGTGAGCGGCATTCCTGTGGGCTCGTGGTCACTCCAGACGGCGGCGGCCGGCCTATCTCCGTCTGTATGTGTGGCCCCGCCTCTCTGTGTACAGTGAGTACACACTGGACGGCCCCAGCACCAATAAATCGCGGCTCTGAGTCGGCCGTGTTCCCTGAGCCACCGCCCCCGCCGCCGAGTGGGAGGGGCGGCAGGCCCCGGACCGGAACATCGCGCGCCCTGGTCCGGTCTCCGCCGGCGGCGGCCTTGAACCGTAGGCTGACCGCCGGCGACCCGGCAGGCAGGGCCTCTTTATGGGTATTTATGTGTGCTCGTTTGGGGCACCCGTGGCACACCCTGAACGGCGAACGCTGCCTTCGCCTCAAGCCGCTGCGCTGCTCCTATCTGGCTCGCCACGATCCAGCAGCCAGCGGGGCCGCTCCCGCCGCCCGCCGCCCGCCGCCCGCCGTCCGCCCGCCCGCCGCCCGCCGTCCGCCGTCCGCCGCCCGCCGCCCGCCGCCCGCCGCCCGCCGCCCGCCGCCGCCTGCCGCCTGCCGCCTGCCGCCTGCCGCCTGCCGCCTGCCGCCTGCCGCCTGCCGCCTGCCGCCCGCCCGCCGCCGCCCGCGGCCCGCCGCCCGGCCGCCCGCCGCCTGCCGCCGAAAGCCTTGCCGCTGCCGCCTGCCGGCCTGCCGCCTGGCCGCCGCCGCCCGGCCGCCCGCCCGCCCGCCCGCCCCGCCGCCCCCGGCCTGCTCGCCGCCGCCGCGTCCGCCGAATGCCACCCCGACCATCGTCGGTCCCTTCTTCTTCACAGCGCACTCCAGAAAGCGTTTCTAGGTAGCAGCGTGGGGACCCGCCTGCCCCAATAAATTTGCCTTGGAGGGGGAGCGGTTCCACGAACTCTGGTGACCAATCAGACGTCGCGCTGGCGGGGGTCTGTCCTGGTCGGTGATCAATGGGGAGATTTGCCGAAATCGCTACGCAACGTCGGAGGATATCCAACTCACAAAGACTTCTTTGAAAAACACTGGATAGTCCAGTCGAGCATACATCTAATCCGAGAAACAAACTAGAAAGGGAACGACTTATCCCAGTTCATGAAACGTAAAGCTACAAAAGAAGCATCGTTCATTGCGGCTACACCAGTAAAACGCATTAATCGGCGGTAACCGAGTGGTATCTATTTCTGAAGCAATTGGGTATATCCCACTAATATATTACAGACTAAATGTCCGTGCGTACGTATGAAAACAATATGTTGTCGGCCCGCAGCGCCGAGACGGTGAAGGCTGTGACGGTGAAATTTGCACACATTGGACCGATTTTGGAGCACGTGCACGGTGCAACGTCTTTGCCGCACGTGCCTGGCTGCATGCACCCATACATATTGGCTTTTGCGACTTGTGGCCGCTACCATCAGATCTGCACGTGCCGGCTGGTCAGAAAGCTGGCTGGATTTGTAGTCACTTTCAGAAGAAAAAATGTTAAATAGAGGGCGCGTCATCATATCGGCGCAAGCAAATGAAATGTGAACTAATTCGTAAATTTCTGACGCATTTGATACGATAATTTAAGATAGATTTAGGTTGTGTTGTGCAGTTTTCGTCCAAATTTTGTGCTGTAATTTGCGTAGTTAGACTGGGGAAGGAGGCCCGATTTTGGCCTTATTAACGCAAAATTGGGTAGAGTTTAGCGAAGGGTCGTTCTTAGAACAAAATGTCCGCTGAATCCGAATCCGACCGGTGCGCATCTCTAGCTCGAGTTGCACCACCACAATTGCACGTGCAGTAATAAACGATCCACTTTCTTGATGATACGGCACCCACATTTGAAAAACATATCAGCCAATAACATGCTTATATTGCAGGTATGACTAATTAAAAATTTTTGCCAGTTGAGATGACCCAGAACATCATATGAATGAAATTATCAATTTGTGTGAGTTACCCTTGTTATTGATCGACGTCATTTGTGACGACATAAACTCATAATTTGTGTTAATTACAGATGATGTGTTCGTTCCAATCGTCTTAATGTAGATGGTAACCACTATGGGAATAAGTATGTGAAAATGATACTCGCGAATGTTCTCCAAGCAATTCTACGTAGATTAGTGCTAATATCATTCCTCAATAGATAGCATAAATGTCACGACCGATATACCAAATTATAGAGAACACGAGTCACTGAGGACTAAATTGTCGGCGTATGATATTAACAGCACTTCGTGAAAATAAATCACGTGAAATACCATACTTTTTACCATTTTGAGTTGTCTTTCGGTGCGGCGGCATTTGAAACGCATGCAGTTTTTGAGATGCTATGGACCATAATGCTGCTTTATATCACATTTTTAGATATTGTAAAGCGTTAGTTGTCATTTTTATAAAATTTATCAAGTCTGGTTCTCATGAATTAGTCTGGTTCTCAACAAGTAAGCGGGGTGCCGGGCTAGTGGATGAGTAAGTGTTCTGCGAGAGTGATGGAAGTACAGGTGATAGAAAGTTGAGCTTCCCCGTCAATAATTTGGAAAATAAAAATATTTTGAAGCTCCTGCCTATTTTTAGGAAGAACAAAAGCAGAAGACGACTTTCAGACAGACTGAGCGCTCTTGAAGACGATGAATCTGAGGTGAGGTACCACAAAAACTGTTACAGGCTGTTTATAAGAGAAAGTAACACTGAAGTACCTCGAGATACGAATGCGAATCAGAGACCCAGCCGTGAACCAGTGGACCTGACATCATGCGTGTTTTGTCAAGACAAAAAAAGACGGAGTTGCATGTTGTTACATCACCTCAATGGCTCAGCGAATCAAGTACGGCTGCGAAACGCATCCACTCATGTCACGACGAGTGCCGGCTTATATAGACATCATAGCAGCAGGCATAAATTATCGATAAACAGGTGTATATGTTGCTTTCTGAGGGAAGGCCTTAAGTAAGTAGTTCTTAGTAGTTTCTTGAGTTAGTTTCTTTAAGTTAGTTTTTAAGTTTCTTTAAGTAGGCGCGTTTACCGGACGTTTGTGTTGCATATTTGTAGGGGAGAGTGCCCAGACTGCGACAGGTTTTTCTAATTCCGTACCCATGTCAATATCTCGAAAAATGTCAGCACCTATATGATTTTTAGTGCATATATTAATCCCCATCACTAACTCATTATATTCCAGTCTGCTGTCGCCAACAAAGGTCAGTTGTCGCTGTAAGGAAGTCATTTTTTCGAAATGTTGTGTTTTTCTTATCTGGAACATTGCATGTTACTGCACTGTTATGTTTTATTGTAAGAAGAAAGAAGTCTGAAGTGGCTTGAATTAGGATTAGCAATGCATTTGTAATCCCTTTTTGAGCCAAATAGTCCACATTTCAAAACTAAACTATGTCCGCTCATATTTGCTGGTTTCAGCCGATTGCAGTGAATTCCGAATCGCGCCCATAACCATAGCGCCCAGTGCACTATTAATACTTGCTGCCCTTGGCGTCATTTAAGGCACCCTTAGTATTCTTGACCCCGGTGGTGATAATAAAACCTCATGGTTACGACGAGCACGAAGCGCGGAGCGATCCTCATTGAATACCGGATTTTTATCACATATAAGCGGCCGACCCGGCCGGGCCCGGCCCGGCCGGGTCGGACGGGTCGGGCCGATTCCGATTGACCCCGCATTGACCCCGCAACCCCGCATCCGATTGACAAGCGGTCTTCGCCATCAGATAGCCCCATGCAATGACATTATGATTATTGACATGTTTTTTCTCATGTGATGGGTAAGCACGGCGGCCGTGACACGTGACCGCGTCAGGTGTCAGGAAAGTATTAATTCCTGCTGTAGTGAAGTAAACGGCGTGGACCTATAAGCTTAAACAAATTTGGTGTGAGGGCTGGAGACCGCACACCACTGGGCCACAACTGTCTGCGAACAGGTACAACTCTGGGTCACATTGCAGCTGTTGCGCCTCGTGCACACCCTGTTTCCGTCCCACGAAAATGACTGCAAAACATCATTGCCAATACCGGACCTATGCTGCTCGGCAAACCAAAAAGATCGCAAAGAACACGGGTCAAACACAATGCGTTAGAGAAACGATCCGGCCCGGCGTATGCACTATGCTATCGATCAGCGGCGCTTGGTACGTGCCAAAGTACTACGCTCCTTATTACAAGCGCTGGATAATTCATAGTTTTATGACATCACTCTCCCAATTTATAACAGTGCTCAGCACCCTATGGGCACGGAAGCGCATGAAACAAACACCACCAATCTGTAGACCAATTGTACCGTCTGCTAAATGCATGCACAAATTTGAGGCTTTAATGCTGATTTCGTGTCCTAAAATCGTCTGTAAATATTTTATTTGACGATTCTATAAACATTCCTGTCATTACCTACGCCAGAAGCTTCAAAACCAAAGGGTGCTGAGGACGATTAAAAATGATGCGAGTCTTGTAAATCAGACTGCCAGATAACATCTCATCTAATATCTCCACCCAATTAATGAATGTTTTGGCCTACAAACATTGAAGACATATAATTGCAAAATTTAAAATTATAACGCTCAAAACCTATTTAGTTCAAGAAGTATGATTATAGCTTCGCGAATCTATTTGCGCAACGAGGCCTAAAACAAAACCCACATAGCGTAAAAATTACTTCAAACTCGGCCAATTGCTTTTCACAACAGACGAACCTCGTTGCGAGCGGGTGATAAATGACGGCCGGTTTTATTACGGACTCGCTCTCGTCCCTTCGCCGGGTGTGGTAAAAAGCGCCCTTACTGGTATATAGGCCATAGTGAGACTTAAAACAAACCGTTTCCCACCATAAATATAGGTACGGTGAAACTTCGTTCCAAACATAACTTACACACACAATGTGAAACCGAACGTTTTTATTTCGTATATTTGCAAAGTCGAATAACAATGTTAAATAACATTGGAAAAGTAGGTCACCTAAATTAAATGCGCCCGGTCATGGTGCAATTAGGGCACGCTGTGCCCATATGCGCCTTTTGCAGGGGTCTACGAAAAATCCTACAGCTACCATACAAGTGATCCGATTGTACAAATGATGAGGTTTATTTTGCTAGCAAAAATGTCCGGACTCGCGTCTGAAGCCTCATTTATATTCATACGAACCGTATATGCTAAGCACATGACGTGTTTTCGCTTAAGGGGGCGCAATATGGGCACTCTCCCCTACCTATGTGTAAAGTGGGATACATTCCTCTTTTATCTTGGACAACGTGTCTTGACTCAACGATGTGATTTTGCAAATTAGTTTCGCACAAACGCGGCCAGGGCCAAGGCGAGGGCAAAGTGGTTGACGGTCACAGATGCGTTTTAACCCTCGCCCGGGTAGGGCGAATTCACTGCGTGTCCAGGTAGGGGGGTACGACCCCCCTTCGCGTTTCACCCCATAATTGAGCTAGAGCTTTGATTCAAAACGAGCGTGTTGCTTGTGACGAGAGAAGGCCAATGACGTATGATTTGAAGGTCCAGGGTCAACAGGTGATCTCTGAGGTCATGTCGAAGACCAAAATTTCAGAAATCGTAAATGTGTGAAAATTGAATACTGATTTAGCCAAAATGGTAAAGGAACATCTTACTATGCTTAATGCATGCTAAATTTGAAATCAGCGTCACAAAATGACCTAAAAACTGCCAAATTCCAAAAAGGTCATGTCAGGTCATCTGAGGTCAGTGACCTCGGTTGACCTTTGGAAGCACATGAGCCCAGTACACCATATGATTATGTCAAATGGCTCCAATATATGAAATCAACGTCAAAAACTGTTCTTAAAGCGGCCAGAAGCAAAAAAGACATCGGAGGTCAACGGAGGTCAGTGACCTCGGTTGACCTCGGAAAAGGTCAGTCGAGGTCACAATCTCAGAAGAACGTAATTTAGCAGTCGTCCTTCGGT
>VOPJ01009287.1:0-10471 GCA_014673585.1 Semibalanus balanoides
GACAGCAACCTAAGCTTACCCAGCATTCGCACAGAAGCAGGGAAGCGAAGGTATTGCTACCGTGCAGCCATACAGTACAATAGGCTGCCCATCGAACTCAAGGGCATGACGACCAGCCATTTTAAATCGTCGCTAAAACGCCATCTCATGCAGCAATGATGTGCACTTGCATTGCACCGGACGGTGAACTTGTGTGTTTAATGTTTTTTACGTGTGTGTGTTCATGTATGCCTGTGTTTTCCACCATATGTCTCCCATAAACTGACGCGGGAGCTTAATAGCCACAGTCAGCTGTGGATGCTCCCAAGATGTACAATACATAAATACATAAATAAAAGTCTTACGTCATCTGTGCGTCATAATCATACGTCAACTTAGCCAAAATCAGCCAATCAAGCGATTGGAGTTACGGGGGTATACCCGGTTCGGACTTTTTAGGACTTGGAATTATGACATAATTAAAGAGGTTTCTATGGAAATGTTGAAAACGTCACCAAGTTCATTTTCGAGATGCGCCAACAACGTTTGGCTATCTCAACTTCAAAAACCCTATGTTAAAGGTGAACTATTCCCTTAAGGATTCGCATGAAGGTAATCAGTATCTACAATGTATTATTTTTTGGAATTTTTGATATCAGTGACCTGAGGTTGGGACCAATTTCGTGACTTCCCTATTTGTAAATCGCAGGCACGTAGCCAGGATTTTTTGGCTCACCCCCCCCCCCCCCCCCCCCCCCCCCCCCCCCCCCCCCCCCCCCCCTGGAGGGGGCCACGTTCGGAAAAAAATCACATTTTGCTCTAAAAATCTCATTCTATCTTAGTGTGAATTCAGCCATTTTGCTCCTCAGCCATATGTTGCTGGACCGGGGGGGTGGTTCAGAGAATCTCATTCTATCTAGTGTGAATTTATTCGCTCCAGGGGGGGGGGGGCATGGCCCCGTGCCCCCCCTTGGCTACGTCCCTGTGTAATCGAAGTTTGTTTATATATATATATATATATTGAACTAACACTATTCTTTAGAATTGTGTTTTTCTATAGCAAAACAACCTGAGCCGTTCCCCATGGGCTGTTTTCCGGTTTGTGTTGGAGATCGGTAATAAGTCAATGGTGAAATATTAAAATGCTTCCTATTTCGAGGATATCAGTTCAATTCCTTCTAAATAATGTTATCATAGGATATTGATGATCTAAGGGTAGGTTTTATTCAGTGACCCATACGGGGTCATCTGAGGTCATCCGAGGGCACTAACACTAAAACAATGCATTATGATGTGTATCATGAATAAATCAAACAAACAAACACTTTTTCGTCAATTACTCTCAACATTATGAAGATAGAAAAGTTAAACTTTCTCCAATGTGTTTGTCTCGTCGAGACAGCCTCCTAATATTCAGCATGATCTACTTGGATCACCATATATCATATCATGCCTTGACCTGAGATCAATTTTTTGAGTTAACCTAACATGGTCAACATGAATATATTTCATAACGCTCTGACGATGCAAACATGATGGCTGAAACATTATTGCGTTATCTTTTTCAAGTAAAAAGTTATTTGCGAAAAAAACATTTTCGCAAAAACATTTTTTTTTGCTTTAATGATCTCTAGAGCCTAAACTATTGACCTCAAGTCAAATTTAATGACATCATTTCGATGGAAAATGTAAATAACTGGCGATTGCTTGTTTTCTGTTTGTTTCTAGCTAGCATAGTTTCCGAGATATATGGGGGTTTCTGGAGCAAAGTTCTAAAACTGGAGAAAAAAATACCTTTGATGACCTCTGATGACCTCAATGTTGACCTGAGTGATATTTTTTATAAAGTTTCAAAATTATTTTTGACACGTTTTGAACAGTATTTTTGGTTCTGGTCTACGTCCCATAGGAGCTGAGTTAGAAGGGGGAGTGTTCACCCCTTCCCCCCCCCCCCGGTAGGTCGTGGAAAATCCCGAGCCCCAGCGGGGCGCGGGTTAAGATCGGATGTCCCCGGCTTCGATCCGCGTTCCAAATTCCAATAGTTTGTAGGCCGGCGTACCAACATTAAAGTTCTACATGAGCGGCATCCCCATGGCTAAATGAGGTGGGCCAGACTGGAAAAACTATAGATCATGGCTATGGATATTGGATACGGCAGTGGCTGCATAGTCTACCAGGAGTTTTATTTGATTTGTTTTTGCATCAATCTTATAAAAAATCACGGTTAAAAGAAGCCTTGGCATGTTGCCATAACAGAGACTGAAATAAACGCATGTGAATTTACACCAAATCCTCACGGCTGGGCCAACGGCCACCCATTGCCATCATACTAAAGACTACAAGTCCTGTACATTCTTATACATTTGAGAGCGGCTGTAGTGTGATACCATGGTTGTGGGGCGCTAGGCCAAGGAAAAGTTCAGCCGTTTAGAACTCTAACCAAATGCAGACTACGACCATCGGTAAAATTTTGAGTGATCACGGCTCTTAAAGATGGGTAAGAAATTTATATCAATGTCAGATTTTGCCCAGGATAGACCGCCGGCTACTGTGCGCGGTCGGTAGCCTTTCCCAGCGCCATCCACTTCCATCTTCTGGACGGCTGGGTGGCGTCAGCCGTGCGTGCCGACCTTTCCAGCCTGTCCAGCGTTAACCGCCTCGTCAGTGGGCGCTACGTGCGCCGGGTGCGGCCGGGACGGCTCACTGCTGCCAAATAGATCGCTCTCCGTCTCCAGTGGCGCGGGAGATATGTCCAGTGATGCGCCGGGCCGTACGCAGCCCCAGCGGCAGGTGGCGCGTCATCTGTCCAGTGCAGCCGAGGAGTGCCGGCCGTACTCCCCGGGAGGTGATTTCCGACCGTGAAGGAGATTCACCCCCGGACGTGATCAGACTGCTCCTGAGATAGGATGGGAGGGAGCAGTGTATCTCCTGATTACGATGCGGCTCGTCTCGGCAGTAATCGCTCGTTGGTTTAGCTGCTGATGTGCTCGATCCATCACTGACCGGCTGCACGAGTGTTAACGACGCAGCCGGTCCAGCCGGCCGGCCGCGGCGCAGTGTGAACGCTAATGGCGCTCTCGAGTCACTACACCAGCTGCTGGCGGACTGCGGGGGTGAATTTGGCACGGCCTGCCGTGGTAGACACAGCGGGGAGTAACCGGCCGCTGAGTGACGGTGGCGCCATTCGGCATGGTTTGTTTGCTGTATTGTGAAGAAGGTGCAGGAGGACAGCACAGGACAGGCTGGGGCGGGCAGCGAGCCGAGCTGCGCCGCACTGTTACTGCCAGCCGAGCTGACCCGGCAGCTCCGAAGTCAGAGCTGAACGCATGCGATTCGCTTAGCGAGTGGCGAATCTGGCTGATTGGGTTGCGAGCGATGTGTTGAGGTCAGGGCCGCGGTGTGCAGCGGTTTACCACCGGCAGCAGCAGCTGGGTGGATGGCCGACTCTCAGACCGTCCACTCTGCTGGCAGTGGCGCGGCGCCAGGTCTGAAGACACTCTGATCGGATCGGCCCGCTCAGTGGGCCATCGATTCACACACTCAGCTGGGATCAGTCAGAAGTGGTGTTTCACTGCCGGCATTGACGGACGTTTGACCAAAAGTGAATACATGGCAAAATGCAGGGCGAAACTGTATGTATTTCACTGTACTGGGTGTATGCTCTTGCCATTCCACTGGAGGATATTGTGCGATGCTATCAGAGCATGCATCGACGTTATGATCCGCTAAACAGGCTAGGTAATGCTTGAATTACTAAAAGAAGTGATGTCAAATCATACTTTAAAGCAATTATTTTAACTTTGATGAAGCGTCATTGAGAAAACAGGTTTGCCCTGTGCAATTTTTGCATTACTTTATATTGCTTCCTAGGAGAATGTTGATACCATTGCTATTCATCCTCGATCCCTGCAGATAAATTCCCTCCCTTTGACGAGATCAACTGAGTGCATTCAGCCAGGCAATCGGCCATAGTTTAAGGAAAACACAGAGTACGGATGTGATGACGTGCCGAGCGCTTTATAGGAACTTGATCATCCGTGCACCGGATCTTTACGGTACAGCAATTGGAATGCTCAGCAGTGATTATCTTCTGAGATGTCGGCCTTACATCTTGGCACGATGAGCAATGCTAGACTCTCCAGAAATGTTATTACATTTGGTTCAAGCGACGAGAAGGCAGAGCTGACTATCTTATATAATATATATTATATATTATATATATATTTAAAACAAGTTTGATAAACGAGACTTACAGCGGCAGCTAGATGGCCGTAAAACATTGACGGCGATCATTTGTCTTTGGACCCGTAGCTTCGTTGATACTGTTTGGTCCTGAAATACATAGATTGATGAAAACTTGCAAGGTTTTTACAGACGCTCTTAACTTTGCCCTTTATGTTATATAAGCGGGCATTACGAAAACATTTATTTAGCGAAAGCCTTCAGACATGCAGTACGTCATGCTATACTTGTCATTCCTCGCGTTGGTTTGTAATGGTGGTGTCGGCTATGTATTCTGCTGTATCTGTTTGTACGCAATTTGAGTCGTGTTTTGGTGTACACGCGCACGGCCAGGGGTCTGCGCCAAACACGAACGGCAAAGGGGTCACCCCCCAAAAAAGAAAAATCTCGAAAACCACGCAACATAGCAGCAAGAGGAAAACAGTGTAAGATAGCTCTAGACAAGCCCTATCGAAACAATTTGTTACCGTTGCTTAGGTCAGGTCAATATTGAGGTCACCAGAGCTCATCAAATCAAATTTTCCAGATTTAGGACTTCACTCAAAAACCAAATCGAGAATTATGATAGGTAGGAAAAAAAGAAAAGTCGAAAGCTTTTGCAAAAAACAATAGCGTACGTGTCCCCAACTTTTAGCTTAGGTCAATAGTTGAGGTTCCAGAGTTCATCAAAGGTCAAAAAGGCTTTTTTTGGCAAAGCTGTTTTTTCGCAAATCACATTTTACATTAAATACAAATAGGGAGATATTTAACGCCATCGTATTTGTCTCGTCAAGGCGCGTCGAATCATTTTTGTAATGACCAGATTAAGTCAACTTAAAATAATGACCTCAGGTCAAGGTCAAGTGGTGACCGAAGCAGGTCATTCTGCATATTGGGAGACGTGTTTTGATGAGAAAAACACATTGGTACCTGTTTCACTTATCCATTTTCATTCTGTCGCGAGTTATTGACAAAAAAGTATGAATTACCCGGCCGAAATCTCCAACTCTTCAACACCGGCCTCCTTCACTGCCAACAGCCGCCACCGTACCAACTCCCCGAGGTGCTGCCGGCGGGCCTGGCGGTTGGCCGCTCTGATTGGAACGGGTCGTATATCGCCTGGCCACTCAGCACTGTTTGATCAGGACGTCACCTGGTCAACTGCCCCGCTCAGCCCCTTCCTGCCCCTTCCTGCTTTGTCGGCCTCGCCTAGTCCTCGTCCTGTGCCGTCCCGTCGGCCGTCCAGCCTGGACTGGCTCTCGGGTGACCGCCAGACTGGAACAGCGCAGGCTCCGTCGGCCGTCCATCCTGGACTGGCTCCCGGGTGTCCACCGGACTGCAACAGCTCAACCTCTGCTGCTCGGTCGTCTGTCATGGCCGGCGGTGGGGCAGATCAGCGGAGCGGCGCCGGGTCGGGTCGGGTCTCCTGGTCAGCATTAGCCGGCCGATCCATCATCGTTAGCGCCACGGCGATCCCGGCAGGACGCAGCCCAGCGGCGTCTCTCTGTCCCTGCACAGGACGGCAGGACGCAGTCCAGCGGCGTCTCTCTGTCCCTGCACAGGACGGCAGGACGCAGTCCAGCGGCGTCTCCTGTCTTGCACAGGAACCGGCAGGACGCAGCCCAGCGGCGTCTCTCTCCCTCGCACAGGATGGCAGGACGCAGCCCAGCGGCCGTCTCTCTGCCTGCACAGGAGGGCAGGACGCAGTCCAGTGGCGTCTCTCTGTCCCTGACAGGACGGCAGGAACGCAGCCCAGTGGCTCTCTCTGTCCCTGCACAAGGACGGCAGGACGCAAAGCCCCGGGCGTCTCTCTGTCCTCTGCACAGGACGGCAGGAAAGCAGCCTACGGCGTCCTCTGTCCCTAGCACAGGACGGCAAGGACGCAGCCCAGTGGACGTCTCTGTCCTGCACAGGCCGGGCAAGGACGCGTCCAGTGCGTCTTCTGTCCCTGCACGGACCGGCAGGACGCAGTCCAGTGGGCGTCTCTCTGTCCCGCAGCAGGACGGCAGGACGGCAACAGTCCAGTGGCCGTCTCTCTGTCTCTGCACAATGGACGGCAGGAACGCAAGCCTAGCGCGTCTCTCTGTCCCTGCACAGGGGCAGGACGCCAGTCCAGCGGCGTCTCTCTGTCCTGCCAGGACGGGCGCAGGACGAGTCCAGCGGCGTCTCTCTGTCCTGCACGATGGCAGGACGAGCCCAGCGCGTCCTCTCTGTCCTGCACAGGACGGGCAGGACGCAGTCCATGGCGTCTCTCTGTCCCTGCAACAGACCGGCAGGACGGCAGCCCACACGCTATCGCGCACGCTCTCTCACTCGCTCCCTGCACAGGACGGCAGGACGCAGCCCTAGCGGGCGTCACTCTCGTCCTGAAGGACGGCAGGACTCAGTTCCAGTGGCGTCCTCTCTGGTCCCTGCACTAGGACGGCAGGACGCAGATCCAGCGGCGTCCTCTCTGTCCCTGCAAAGGACGGCAGGACGCAGCTAGCGGCGTCTTTGTCCCCTGCAACAGAACGGCAGGACGCAGCCTAGCGGCGTCCTCTGTCCCTGCACAGGTACGGCAGGACAGTCAGGTGGCGTCTCTCTGTCCCTGCACAGGACCAGCAGACGCAGTCCAGCAGGCGTCTCTCTGTCTCTGCACAGGACGGCCAGGACCAGTCCAGCGGCGTCCTCTCTGTCCCTGCATCAGGAACGGCAGGACGCCAGCCCAGTGGCGTCTCTCCTGTCTCTGCACAGGAGGTCAGGACTCAGTCCAGTGGCGTCTCTCGTCCTGCACAGGACGGAGGAACGCAAGTCCAGCGGCGTCTCTTGTCCTGCACAAAGGACCGGCAGGACGGCAGTCCAGCGGCGTCTCTCTGTCTCTGGCTACAGGACGGCGACGCAGCCTAATGCGGCGTCTCTCTGTCTCCTGCACAGGACGGCAGGACGCAGCCCTAGCGGCCGTCTCTCCTGTCCTGCACAGGACGGCAGGACGCCTGCCCCGTGCGTCCTCTCTGTCCTGCACAGGAGGCAGACGCAGCCCAGGGTGTCTCTCTGTCCTGCACAGGACGGCAGGACGCAGTCCAGCGGCGTCTTCTGTCCTGCACAAGACGCCAGGACGCAGTCCAGCGGCGTCTCTCTGTCCCCTGCACAGGACCGGCAGGACGCAGCCTAGCGGCGTCTCTTCTGTCCCTGCAGGACGGCAGGACGCAGGCCTAAGCGGCGTCTCTCTGCCCTGCACAGGCGGCAGGACGCAGCCCAGTGGTGTCTATCTGTCCTGCACAGGACGGCAAGGAACGCAGTCCGCCGGCGTCTCTCTGTCCTGCACAGAACGGCGGACGCAGTTCCCAGTGGCGTCTCTCTGTCCTGCACAGGAGGGCAAGGACGCAGCCTAGCGGCGTCTTCTGTCCCTGCACGGACGGCAGAACGTCAGCCAGCGGCGTCTCTCTGTCTTGCACAGGACCGGCAGGACGCAGTCAGCGGGCGTACTCTCTGTCCCTGCACAGGACGGCAGGAACTGCAGTCCAGCGGCGTCCTCCTTGTTTCCCTGCCACAGGACGGAGGACGCAGCCTAGCGGCGTCTCTCTGTCCCTGGCACAGGAAAGGCAGAACGCAGTCAGTGGCGTCTCTCTGTTCCTGCACAGGAGGCAGCGACGCAGCCTAGCGGCGTCTCTCTGTCCTGCACAGGACGGCAGGACGCAAGTCCAGCGCGTCTCATCTGTCCCCTGACAGGACGGCAAGGACGCAGCCTAGCGGGCGTCCTCTCTGTCCTGCACAGGACGGCCGGACGCAGCCAGTGGTATCTCCTCTGTCCTGCACAGGACCGGCAGGACGCAGTCCCGCGGCGTCCTCTCTGTCCTGGGCACAGGACGGCAGGAACCGCAGTCCAGGGCGTCTCTCTGTCCCTGCACAAGGACGGCAGGACGCAGCCTAGCGGTGGTCTCTCTGTCCCTGGCACAGGACGGCAAGGACGCAGTCCAGCGGCGTCTCTCTGTCCCTGCACAGGCGGCAGAGCAGTCCACGCGGCGTTCTCTCTGTTCCTGCAACAGGATGGCAGGACGCAAGTCCAGTGGCGTCCTCTCTGTCCTGCATAGGAGGCAGGACGACCAGCGGCGTCTCTCTGTCCCTGCACAGGACGGCAGGACGCAGTCCAGTGGCGTCTCTCTGTCCCTGCACAGGACGCAGTCCAGCGGCGTCTCTCTGTCCCTGCACAGGACGGCAGGACGCAGCCCAGCGGCGTCTCTCTGTCCCTGCACAGGACGGCAGGACGCAGTCCAGCGGCCGGCCGGCACGGCAGAGACCACCGGAGAGCGAGCAGACGGTCCCGGATCAGACGCGCCGGGACTTCAGTCGCTTTAGATAATTTGTGGTCTACTTTTACAGAAACCTCAAAACTTGTTTGCTGATGTTGGGAGGCTGAGCGCTTCCTGTCCAAGGCTTAAGACGCGGGATGCCCGACGGAGAAAAACTTAGCTGAAATTCGCTGCATTTGTCATCACAACAGCCTCCGACAATTCATCTAGACATATGATGAACAAGGCAAACTTAGGGTCAACCGAATTCGTCCGTAGGCGGCTGATATAGTACACCGCAGTGTGTTGTGTCATTTTCATGAAACTTCCTAATCGCTATAGTGTGATTCCGGTCAAACAAACGGAAACAAACAATGCGCTTTTAATTCACGAATTGTCTATCTCGTGTAGATATTTGAAATTCCAATGAGATTGTATCGTTTTTAACTTGTTTCTAGCCAGACGATCCCACTGACGTCTATCCTGTCCCGGCCGGCAGCGCTGTGTTTGCAGCCTGTCCCGGCTCAGTGCTGTGTTGACAGTACCTATGTAGTGGTGCGGTGAAGCTGTGTGACAGGCGCGTGTTCACAGCTCCAGACGCCGACGACAGTGACACTGGAGCGGCACGTCATCAGAAGCGTCAACACACGGCACTCGGTCGGCTGCTCACACTGGCAGCGGTGGTCTATCGCAGTTCATACTGTGGTGGCCGTCAGCTGTATACTACTGCCCCCTGATGCGGCATCTGCATTTTGGGCATGCGGCATGGCATTTGACGGCATGGCTACATGCGGCATGGCATTTGACTTCAGCCGTTATTGGGCCCCGGGCCTGTGGTTGTTCTATGCTTAATACACAAATTACGGCAAATCTGCATTGGACGCCGCTTGAAATTCACGGCCTGCACTGGCGCCGTTCAGGGCTGCACTGGCGCCAGCTGAAATTACGGCCTGCACTGGCGCCGCTGAAATCACGGCCTGCACTGGCGCCGCTGAAATTACGGCCTGCACTGGCGCCGCTGAAATCACGGCCTGCACTGGCGCCGCTTAAATTACGGCCTGCACTGGCGCCGCCTGAAAATTACGGCCCCTGCACTGGCGCCGCCTGAAAAATCACGGCCTTGCACTGGCCCCCGCTGAAATTAACGGGCCTGCTGGCGCCGCTGAATTACGGCCTGCACTGGGGGGGCGCCGCTGAAAATTACGGCCTCTGCACTGGGCGCCCGCTTTTATTACAGCCCCATGCCGCTTATACATTACCGGCCTGCCACTTGTGCCGCCGTTCAGGGCTGCAGTACCCAGCTGACGCCCAACGCAGGGCTGCGGCTGTGTATTTACCGTCGGGGCGGGGGCAATACGTCTGTCAGCGTCAGTTATCACGCTCGTTCCTTACTTAGTCCGCCGTGTATATTGGCCGGAACGGCAGCGCGAAAAGTTCGGACAGACGGGGTGGCAAAGTGAGCCGCCCCACGCTCACATCCAGCAAGTCAGCCATATGTTACGTCACCATACCACACGACCCTATACGCTGCTGCAGTCGAACGGGACGGTTACGCTCCTCCGAGCTGCTAGGGACACATCGTCGCGTAACCTGCTACGCCAAAATGTGTCGTAGCCGGTCGCATGCTTACGAAAAATGAGTTAAAACAATTTGTCGGAACTACCAAACGAATTTGTGATTACGTCGTCAAAACCCGAGATTGGATCGTAGATCCAAGCTCATTTCTGGTACTGTGAAGACGATTGGAATCATTACACATTGTCTGTCAACTTTTGGCCGATCTGCGGCCGGACATCAGCTTGCCCTGCTGTAGTTGGATCGTGATAGACTATAAATAATCATAGCCTGTGGTGAGCCAGTAGCCGTTTTCACGATGGATTATTTTGCGCGAAATATTTTAAAATGTTTTAGAAGTAGCCGTTTTTACGATGGACTAATTTGCGAGACATGTTTTAACCCTCGCCCCTTGGTCCCGTAGAGCGAGGGTTAAAACATTTTTTTTT
>VOPJ01009287.1:10762-34209 GCA_014673585.1 Semibalanus balanoides
CCCCGCAGGACCCCGCAGGACCCCGCTGGTCCCCGCAGGACCCCGCTGGTCCCCGCAGGACCCCGCAGGACCCCGCAGGACCCCGCTGGTCCGCGTCCGCGGTGATTGTGGCGTCTGAGCGGCTGCAGGGGCGCAGCGCAGCGGATCGCCGGCGGCTGTCATTTCATGGCTGCTGTGAGTGCTGATGGCCCTGACCACTTCCTGGCTAGAGGTCGGACGCTGCGGAGTACAGATCGGGAACACATCGCAGACAGCCGGCCGGTCACTGCGCCGCAGGATACGACAAGGACAAACGGCCCTGGATGGCCCCTTGAGCGCCTTCGGTTCATGAAATGCGCCTCACATTCAGAGAACGGCGCCGAAGGCGCCCTTCGCTGGATGGCAGGCCCGCTCCGGTTGAATATGAGGTGCGCTCCATTGGATGAAAGGCGCGCTCCGATACACCTCTGAAGGCGTCCTCCTACATACCTCTATAAGTGCCCTCCCACATACATTTAGCGCCCTCCCAAATACTTCCAGGACGCCCTCCGATACACCTGAAAACGCTTTCCCACATGCCTTCTAAGGCGCCCTTTGTTACACTTCTGAAGCGCACTGAAACGTACCTCCAAAGACATTTCCCATATACCTCCAAAGGTGCCCTCCGATACAAACAGGAAGGCGCCCTCCTACGTACCTCCAAAGGCACCCACCGATGCACCTTTGAAGGTGCTCTACCACATACCCACAGGTTTCAAAGGCGCCCTATAATACATCTCCGATGGCGCCCTTCCCCATACCTTCAAACACGACCTCGAATGCACTTTCGGAGGCGTCCTCCAATACAAATCTGAAGGCACCCTCCGATACACCTCCGAAGGCGCCCTCCCACATAGTAAAAAGTATTCTCAGATACATATATCTGAGGCCCGAGGGTGCCCTCCCTACATACCTCTAAAAGCGCACTTAGCTGAATGTGAGGTCTCTGGTCTCAGAGGGCACCTCTGCAACTATTTGGGTGGTCGCCTTCGGAGATGTATGGGATGGCGCTTTCGGAGGCATGTGGGAAATGGCCTACTGCCTTCGGAAGTGCATCGGAGGTGCATCGGAGGGCGTGTTTTGGAGGTATGTGGGAGGGCACCTTTGGATGTGTATCGAAGGGCACCCTTGGAGGTATGTGGGAGGGTGATTTTAAAATTGTATCGGAGGTCACCTTTATAAGTATGTGGGATGGCGCTTTCAGAGGTGCATCGGAGGGCGCCCTTGGAGGTATGTGGGAGCTGGGAGGGCGCCCCTGAAATGTATCGGAGCCTATCTCCCTCCCCTGCTCAGCAGCATCTTTCGCTGACGGCGCCCTCATGTATGGCGCCCTCTTGAGGGCGCCCTCTTGAGGGCTTGCCGCCCCCTCCCTAGTAGCACGCATAACTTTCACGACGTCGTGACAACGTTTTCACGACTTTAACGCCTACTCGGTGTCCAGTCTGGCCCACCGCCCCACCGCCACCGCCCACGCCACCGCCCACCGCCTGACACGTCCACGCCTGACACCGTCCACCGCCTGACACGTCCACCGCTGACACCGTCCACCGATCCACCGTCCACCGGTCCACGTCCACGTCCACCTATCACCGTTCCACCGTCCACCCGTCCACCGTTCCACCGTCCCACCGTCCACCGTCCACCTCCACCGTCCACCGCTTCACCGGTCCCACGCTACCGCTCACCGCTCACCGTCCACCGCTCACCGCTCACCGCTCACCGCTCACCGCTCACCGCTCACCGCTCACCGCTCACCGCTCACCTGCCCTGTTGTCCCGCTGTTCCGCCCTGCCGCCACCCCCTCTCATCCACCACCTGACATGACGTCGTCATTTCTCAACGTTGCCATGACGTTATGACAACGCTGTGTGCCACTAGGGCTTGACGATATCTAAATACGCCGCTGGTAGCGTGGTGTTCGTGGAGAACCGACCTAACTGTGTCGGAACGATAGGAAGGACGAAAAGTGTCCGATGGTGGCGTGGATGTGGTGGTGGGGAAAACGCCGGGTAAAAAGGACTTATGGCCCCGCGCGGGACCGTTAGGCTCTATATCGACAGCAAAAACGCTTTGGCGGAAAGGTTGCACCGGTCGGCGTTAAATTTCGGTTGTTATGAGAAGGTCGCACTTTCGAGAAATGCCAGTCGTATTGAGCTGAGTTACCAGGGTCGATTGACGGTGTCGGTAATGCGCTCTTGAGCCGTGAAGACCACCGAAGTCACGCGTCTGTTGCCACCGAAAAGTGCTGTCGCGCCGCTAATCAGTGATCTGAACATGGTCAAACCATGTTGTGGGGTGGCTCATGGGTGTCACTCGGACCTCGGTGCTTCGCGGCATTTCCAGCCTGATAACGGCACCGGTTGATCTATAATTTAATGAATATATTCAGAATGAAACAACGCCTCGGCTGGCCTGGAGTGGCTCCGTGAATTTCTGTTCCGTGCCGGTATCGGCCCGGTCTGCTTCGTGCAGGCATTGCCCCGTTCTGTTCCTAGCGGTCCTCGGTCGCGCGGTTTTCCTGCGATATTCCCTTCTCTTCATGTCTTCCCTGTCCGTGACAGCAAGGTTACTGAGTCAGGTACTCGTCTGGTGGAGGTCGAACCAGTCGCTATGACTACTGAAGGTGCAGGTGTCAGGAGCAGTCCGGCACTGGCCACGCAGCTGATCTGGCATCCTCACATATTGTTTTGGTTATTCATGAACTGGTACTGTTATCTCTTCAACAAGAGAATGAAGCCATTTTGCAATGATGCATCATTCCTTATAGTTTGCACGCAACCATGCATAATTTCTGATTAGTTGTAGATGGAATCATTATATGTACCTATTGTTCCTCCTTGTTTCTTTAATAATGTGATTTTTTAGAAGGGATTAATGTGAGAGCGTACCATAACCCAATTCATGACTCAACTATCGAACAATCTACCTAACGTGCTCATTGTCCATATACCTAATGAGGAGGGAGCAATCCAGACGACAAATTGTTTCTAATAACGAAACAAATCTAAAATATATGAGGTTTCTGTGGCTTCACGTCCGTGGTATTTTCCCCAATGAATAATGAATGAGGCAAATCAAAAACAACATTTAAAATATATGAAGTATATATTTCGATAAATTATGCTAGGTTTGTATTTTCTCGTCATTACAAATCATTTTCATGTAATGGTTCAATATATGGTTGATGTTATACCAACATTCTGATCATTGACACAGTCCTGGTGACTTCATTTTCACATGCTTTTGACTAATTTGGTTTGAGCTGAGCAGCTAACCGAACCGATAAGATCTGGATGATCTCATAAATCGCTAGCCACGAGTCTGGCAACATGCGACAAATTTACATTTCATCGTAAATCATCGGCATCGCCGAGATACGGAACATTAACGAGCACTTAATTATCAATGACATGTTTTGCGGGGTAAACACACTGAAAACGGTCTCTCTCAGTATCAACATGAGCCGTGAAATGCTCTGTAATTGGTCAGTTCTGATACATTGCAGTACTGGTGTCCACAGAACCAAGAAGAGCAGCGCTTCTTTTCAGTGTAGTAAACGGATAAACCGCGTACATCTTATTTAGGCTGCGTGAGAGACTACATAATAACAATTTTGTAACTAAGAGTAAGGAGTGAGCAAAGTCAATACGTGATATTACGTATTTATTTTGAAAAACGTTGTATTGAAAAATGACGTGAGAAGTGGTCTTCGGATGAAATGATTTTCTATCATGACATTTTTCACCTTATTCGACTTCTCTGATCTTGGCGATGTATCCGGATGTCTCCTTGTGTGACATTTACCTTCAGCACGGTAAAACCGACTGGCATACACTAGTCTTATCACCTACCACCGTAATATCGGGGTCTAATTAAATATAATATTTTACCGTTTTGCAGCCAAACAACTTTGCGTTTTATGTAAAAGATAACGTTTTGCTGGCCTCAGAAGTAACCCAGCTCGATTCTTAAGAAAGCTATCAAGCCGGAAGTGTTTCATCACTTCAACACTACCGTATCTACCTTCCCAGCCCGTGCTGCGCACATATATCGGCTTCTGCGCATGTCCGCTGGCCCCAATTCCGACTAGAGTTGCAGAATTCTGGTCCCAGGACCCAGCGTCCCAGCGCTGGGACCAGAACTGGTCACGGCCGTGACTGAAGCTGTGACTGGCCACTGGCCAGGCCAGCGCCACAGATAGAGTTAATATTGCGGCGCCGTGACCAAAGCTGTGACTTGCCAGCTCATTCCGTGGCCGTGACTAGGCTGTGACTGAAGATGAAGGATTTTCTGCACCTTTAGTTGCGACTAAGTTCGCCGCTTCCTTCGGCGGCCTCGAGTGTCGTCACTGTTACTTCCACCATGTTCGCAATCCCGCCGATCGCAGCCGATGCTAATCGCGTCGCAGCACTGTCAGCTGTGGTCGCAGCTGAACATTCGCCGACGTCTTGGCTCCATCTCACGGCGCTGTCCACGGCCGGGTGGCACTGACTCTCACGCATACCAATCACCCTTCAGCTGTCCAGCTGACCTGGTCCCTCGCCGACCGACCGGCCTCCTGCCGACATCCAGGGAGCCCGAGCTGACGCATACCGCGGACATTCCACGGAAGCCGATTCAATCCACGCACGATCTGATCCCGAATTACGTGACACCGAAATGAGGCAATGCCGGCGGTACACTGGGCACATTGAATCCCGGAGTGGCGGGACTGAGGACATTGAATCCCGGAGTGACGGGACGACGACTCGGACGGACAGGGAGGCTCGCTGTGGACGGACAGGGGGACTCGCTGTGGACGGACAGGGAGACTCGCTGTGGACGGACAGGGGGACTCGCTGTGGACGGACAGGGAGACTCGCTGTGGACGGACAGGGACGGTGAAACAGGAAGGAGCCGGGCCCGTCAGATCAGCGGACGGTGACAGATCAGTGGTCAGCGTCACGGACCGGCAGGCCTTACAGACGCGTCGGCCGTGCAGTCATCTATCAGGCTGACAGCTCTCCGCTGGGCCGCACTGCACCGTCACGTGCTCCGCCGGCCAGTGAGTGGACCCCGGCCAGAGGAGCAAGCTCCGATCCAGGCTGCCAATTCTGGAGAGTGATCAGTACTCAATTCCCGGATATTACATCCACGGGGGCCTCTCAACGGGCCGTTCTGTGCCGACACTGGAAGGGATGACTGGCGGAACGAGAAAATGAAAGTCACTTGGTCACTCGGGACATTCGACACTTGTCGCGGACGGGATTAACAATGCGTTATCTGCCTTTCTCTGGTAAATTGCGGCAGTGAGCAGAGCAAATTGGAAAAATGGTTCATTAATGTTCTGTGGTTTTCACCGTCTCGCTGCAGAGCTAAACCGCTTCGTAGCGTGAGAAGGTAGCTGTGTACTGTGAAGTGAGTGGAAAGCAGCATGTAACCGACCTGATAAGCCAGCTATCAGATATTTCAACTGAAGGTCTTCTCCAGCGCTGCGGAGTCGGAGTCGGAGTCGGAGTCGGAGTCGGAGTCGGAGTCGGAGTCGGTAAAAATGTACCGACTCCGACTCCGGGTGACAGTTATGGACACGGGCAAATAATTTTTAGGTGCATTTAAGTGAATCACCTGTGGCGATGACGATATAAATCATGCCCCTTCGACTAAGTTTGGATCGATTCCCTCGCCAATCAGTTATTTTCAGCTAAGGGGTACGTGCCACGGTGGGTAAAATAGAACCTAAGGTGTTTTGTCGCCCGCGTCGGATGCAGATCCAAAATGCCACCGCCAAGAATTCAATCCGCTATTGAATGGGGTCTCAGCCGAACCCCATCGACAGAGGGGGCGATATTCGCCCCCTGGCTATCTTCCGAACAATGCTCGCAGCCAAACGCGCAAGGCTGTATTCAAGAGCTCTCAATAATACGAATATTAAGTAAACTCGAAATTTTACATTTGAGGTGACATCTCAGGTCACCGTCTGGTCAAAGGTAAAAATCAATGTATTTGAGTGCATGGGCTATGCCTACTTTTAATTGAAGGCCTTCGATTACGGCCATTATCACCCAAAATGCTCTGAACAGATATAGCAGGTACACATCCCGCGTGAGCTAAAGTGAGATTATTGGCTAAGGTCAAGGTCAGGTCACAAAAGGTCACTACGCGCCAAAGGTTTGCAAAGTGCGAAAGTCGGACAACACATGCTTTATGGATTATCTTACACTGACGTCACTTGTGATAGTTCAATTTTACCACCTGACTCAGCTAAGTGGAAGTTTGATTGTCCAAAGCTCTGAGTACATGTCAGGTCACATTAACTGATCAAAATTAAAAATTTTGATAGAATATGCCGAATGCAGTGCCTTATTGAACCGAGTTTGTCGCTCAGAAATGTCGGTGTGAGGTATTATTGTGTTCGTAGCTAGTCAAAAATGTTAATAGTCATTTAAAGGAATTACGTCTCATAAATGTAACTGCGGTCCTGTTAGACACGATACGTGCAGCAAAAATGACTGATATATTTTATATTGGGAAATCGGATCTCATATGTTGTTCTCTCTTCATACATATTTTTGTTTTGAAATAGTGTTTATTGGTTTTGAGCTTTGCGCAAGTTCCGGAGAATGTTTAATTGGTGGTCGGCGGGGGGAAGGATCGACAATGGACATGTTTTCAAAAGTCGGTGGATAGGCGTGAGGTTTTGTACTGTAGGTTTTGCTTTTATTTCTAAGGTTTTTTGTGCATTTGATCAAAATATGTGTCCAGTAAACGATTCTTGTTATAGTTGAGCCGAGTTCTTTTTCGTCAAACTCGTGTTTGATGGACGTCACCAACTGTCGTTATATCTCGAAAATGTTCGACGAAATCGTTTTACTTCTGCCCAAAAGGCATGCATAAAATTGATATAAGATAATGTACAAAATGTTTCACGCTGATATATTTTTGGTTGAGCTTCTGTTCTTCACTGTTTCTGTTGCTTCAAGGGCTACTGTTTCTTCAAGGGGCGATATTCGTCACCCCCAGTCAATGGCGGTTTAAGCAATGGACACGATAAATCAATTTATAAAAATGGTTGTAAGTGGAGTTAAACCTACTCAGGCGAGTTAAAGGTCTCATTCATTAACTTTATTATTTAATTATTGCTTTAAATATTCATGTAGATGGTTGTAATGACAATTTTGGACTTAAAGAACTATATAATCGAAAGCAAATGTCGTACGATGTCTATCAATTTCAACGAACTGTTATATTTTCCATTAAATGATCTCCAATCTTGAAACGGGATAAATATTGCTATGGGTGGTTACTTCTTGTGCCTCGTTGAGAGAAATGCTTCAGCTTAATATGAGGTGTAAGGTCGGAGTCATATCTCCGGAGTCGGAGTCGGGTCGACTCCGAGGGTCGGAGTCGGAGTCGGAGTCACCTGAAAACCGACCGACCCCGCAGCCCTGGTCTTCTCATCGAAAGTTACCGAGCTTATTTTTCTGCAAGCGTCAGATGGCACACATCGGTAAATGAGGGAAGCTGTCCTTGAAATGAAGTCATCTTGGTCATTGCTCATATTCGCCGAGCACTTCAGCAACGCCCACCACACTACAGGGGTATCGTTTCTGTGTACGATGAGGGTGGTTGGGTTGGGGCGTCAGCTACGTCACTTCCGATCGGAAGCTGCTGACTGCTGTGCGTCACGGGGCAGCCCTTCCGGCCAATCTTCCGGTGACGGTTGCCCTGCCGTCTCCTCCACATCCTCTGTTTGTGACGTCACGTCCTTCTCCTCAGGTCAGGGGTCCGGCCGGCTGTTATCTCCATACCGGCCTATCGAGGAGCTCCAGGGTCCTGCAGAGGTCCTCTGTTGGCTCCTTCTGCAGTTGGATGCGAGGTTCAACGGCGGCTGTTTTTTGGTGTGTGATGTCACTCTGTGGAAAGAGTTCAGGGCTGTGGTTTGGCATCGCAACCCACTCAGGCAGCGTTCTTTGATGTGGGTGGGATGCAGCATTCCTCGGAGCCGTAGTTCAGAATTAGGGCTGTATGCGTGGGAGTGAATTGACCTGGCGCGCCGGGATTCGGCGTGGGAAGTGACGTAACGGAGCCAGCTGAGCTAACAATAGGTGACACGAGGCAAACACTAGGTGACGCGGCAGGCCCGGTGACACTGGAGTGTGTGCGCAGGCGCGTATATGCCAACAGACACGCGAGCTGGAACGTTAACACCAGCACGTACTTTGCATACGCTTATTGGCGCATGATATCGATTGACGGTTCATTTGTTGACTCAGAGTCAACACAAGCCATATGGCGCATCGTCGTCCGCACGTTGTTTTACGTCGTATTTTTTGCATCGCATGGCGTGTTTATAGGAGGATTTTTATTTATTTCTCTTGGTGCTTCATGTGAGAGATGGGTGTTTAAACTTCAAAATAAACCTCGTTGTATTTTTTGTCCATTCTGTGAGGTACTTATTCGGTCGGCAACCAGGCTTTTGTGTAATATCTCATGCTATAAATGAGAGGATGACTATTTTCAGTATATTTTGAACATATTTTAGAGGATATACAACAATCACTCCAAACTAGCAAAGTGGCGAAACGTTTTTGTTTTTCGCCAAACCGAAAGAGGTGTCCAGACTACAGACCAATGTATGATCAACGCCTTAAATAATTATTTTTGCCGACGTTACAAGCTGGGACCTATAACCTCAGGCCCATTCCATGTGATCTTTTCCGCGAATCTCTTCTGCCGTCATCGCCGACCGAGCCATGAGCAACCTCTGCTGTTCTGACCCCATTATACGACAGTAGTCCTCGTCGCGGCTGAAGCAGAGGACCATCTCCGCCTGACTCGCGTGCTGCCGCCAACTCTGTCTCTCTGTCTGTCTGTCTGTCTGTCTGTCTGGCTGCTCTGGCCGCAGTTCTGTATAAACACTGACATCCCGAGCGACCAGCGTCTGAGCAAATACACGGTTTCGCTGCGAGCTCTGGCGATGCGTGCAAACCCCGGTGCACGGGGGCCATGGACGGGGGCGGAAGGGCAGACCGGTGCGGGACGACCCGGGGTACCTTCTGGAGGTCACTGATCCAGTACTGTGCAGTACAGTAGGTCAATGGCATCTGCTGCTCCAAAAAATACGCATAGGGATTTGATGATACCAATATCAGATAGATTGATGTAGGATGGTTTACCAGGACGAGTTAGGCTTAGCTATAGGTCTGCAGGCTAATGGCAAGGGCCTTCATGCTACCCCGTTGTACCGGAACAAGACGGTGCACACACTGATGGTGCTCACGTCACCGGAAGCGATTTCGACAGAATTCGGCGATTTTTCGAAGTTGTATTTGGCTCGATAACGTGCGAACGTTTTCGCTGCTTCGCCGGTGCTTACATTTGATATGCTTACCACTTTTATTTGTTGCTCTACGTCTATGTTTTGCGATAGACTAGTTGATTCTAGAAAAGGCTTCAGGGTGACTCCCTGCAAAGCTGCTTGGGAGGGGGGGGGGGGAACTGAACAGTAAACAGTAGCTAACTAAACCTAAGCTGCAAAAGCTTCTTGGACAATATGATCAGGGATCTGGGTGGTATGGTATGTAATCCAAAGTTGACGTCAGCTTTATTATGCATTGAGGGAAGATAGCACTAACATAATCGTCTCGTCAGTATACCTCGGACAATTTCTCACCTAATCTTACAGTCACGGGACTCAGGCAGGATTTTGATAGACACTTTTAATAGGTTCTTCTTCAACATTGTATATATAATTGACACCGTCTGTGATTTATTTCGCCGTAAATCTCTGTTGATGCTGCCAATTCTGCAGATTATTTTGTTGTCGGCACATGGCGTGTTTGACGAAGTAGCACGTAATATCCCGACAGCGTTCTGTATGCAGCCGCGGCTTCATCTCTCTTTCGCGCCACCTGCTATGTGCTGTAAATGTCGGAATAAACACATTTCTGACAACGTAGTGCATAATACGGACTGATGCTGCTCATTTATCGTTCACTCTGCTGTGAAGTATTTCAGTTTTATGTGCAAGCGCAACGAGCAAAGCGTTTTCGTTTGACGGAATGAAAAGGATTGGATCGGGTCAGTGTCAAGTACAAGAGGAGTCATCCATTAGGAGTTGCTGTTTACCTCAGTGACATTCGCAACACATCTGACAGCTCCCCGACACCAGATGAAGGCAGTGATTTACACAGTAGCTTTTGCAAGTCGTGTAAGTAATCCAATTATCATCAAACCTGCTTCAAATGCAAATGCGCTGCTCGCGCTTTATGCTGGATCACAAACCGTCACCATAGTGAAGTCGTTTTCATTCACTACCGACATCACGTGACCGGTGACATACCGAGCAACACACTCATAAGTAACCGGACGCTCATCTTCCTGTGGCTGTTATTTATGTAGCTCGAACACCGCCGCCCTGTACGGTCGTGTCAAGGCCCGGTTGTTTGCTCCTGAGAGCTGCTACTGTCGCGCGCGCGGGATGCTCCAGGTGCCTCGCGCGCCGCACGGGGTCCACTTGGCTGTGACACGGCCATTTCGCAGAACGCCCCCGTCACTGCTCTCAGCTGCCAACTGCACACGCACAGCCTGATTCGACCTACGGCCCGCAAACATCCGCCTCCCTACACCCACCCACAGACTCGAGCCGAGGCGGAATGATGACGGAGGCGATCGTACATACACAGACACACACACACACACACATACACACACACACACACACACACACACACACACACACACACACACAGGCACACACACGCGCACACACGCACTGCTCGCAAGCATACGCGGCGGTACGATAATAATCATCTAACAAGTCAGATGTTAAGCTCACATGCTCAACAGTCACGTTTTTTTTTGTCCCATTCAGGTCACCTCAGGTCACGGTGTTTCTTTGTGCAATGTGTATTTCTCTCCATTTAGCATCAGTGAGGCCCATAACTCACATAAGTCGTCCGTAATTATGCACAAGACGAAAAATACAAGTTGTAAACATGTGTGAGTGCTTAAACCAGTGCAAGGGCATCATAACAATCCATTCATTTCGCACTGCAGCTGCACCACTCTTCCCTGCACCGGAGGGTCCGTGTGGCTAAAGGGGAGGGGTATTTATATTCCGTGTGGTTAAAAGGGGCGGCTTTTACTCGCCGTTTTATCATGTTTCCGAGTTCTGAGAACGCTTTGGTCATTTTCCCTGGAAACCAGTTGGATTTCAGTTTCTGTAGGCTCACCTATGAAAAGCAAAAAAGTGCGATGATGAAAATAATGTGCAGCCTTATTTCGGCAAGTGGCAAAAGCAAAGCATTACAAAAACATGAGATTTCCGGTGTTAACTCCTCATTTGAAAACACTTACATGCAAACTTCAAACCCTCCAAAGCTGACATTATGGATTCGTCATTGCATCAATACCAAAAGCCTTTGCGATTAAGTCTTACATTGCCTTTGCTTCCTGATGTTGCATGTCGTCATATCACGCTGATTTTGCCGGTTGAGTGCAAATCTGTTGGGCGGTTATTTTGTCCCAAACAAACCCTCAGTGGCGCTGTTCCGCTGTCTTGAGCTGTGGTGAGGTCACCGTCTACAGGTCAGGCGTCTCTGTAGTCTGTACTGTCTTCTGGTGAGGTCACGTCTACAGGTAGGGCGCTCTCTGTCAGTCTGTACTGTCTTCTGGTGAGGTCACCGTCTACAGGTCAGGCGTCTCTGTAGTCTGTACTGTCTTCTGGTGAGGTCACCGTCTACAGGTCAGACGTCTCTGTAGTCTGTACTGTCTTCTGGTGAGGTCACCGTCTACAGGTCAGGCGTCTCTGTAGTCTGTACTGTCTTCTGCAGTGCAGGGCAGGTGTCCACTATCCAGTGCGGCATGTGTCCTCTTAATCACCAGAGCCACTCTGACCGAGCCGACGGACCGCAACAGTCACTCGTCACCAGTCACTCTTCATTAGTCACCAGTCATCAGTCACCAGTTAATAGTCACCAGTAAATAGTCACCAGTCAATGGTCACCAGTCAATAGTCACCAGTCAATAGTCACCAGTCGCCAGTCACCAGTCACTAATTACTCGTCACTAGTTATAAGTCACCAGTCACTCGTCATCAGTCATCAGTCATTAGTCACCAATCACCAGTCACCCGTCATCCGTCATCCGTCATCCGTCATCCGTCATCCGTCATCCGTCATCCGTCATCCATCACCAGTCACCAATCACCACACAGTGATGTTCCCACGCGTTACTCATCCTGCGGTGCAAACTCGAGCGATGCCGGCGGCTTCATCCCGACGCGTGCAATGTCAGCGTGAGACTTCTGACGAGGACACCTCCCGAATAAGGTCCACTGAAAGAGAGGAAGTGATGAGTGACGAATCGCAATCGGTAGTAAGAACTCAAAGCTGACGGCGTGTTCGGAGAAAAGGGGACAGCGAATCACAATACTGTTGTGGGCTGTGGCCAGATAACCTTTTAGTCTGCTGCGCGGCTACGGGAAAGTCCGCAATGTTGTTTTAGGGTTGATATGATATCCCCTCGTGGTCTGATGTTTTAAGATGCCTTTCCGATGTTGGAAGAAATGTTGATGTTGCAAGTCGTCATGACGGACACAGGGTTTATCCAACATATCCGGGGTTTGCTTTACGTTTCTTGATTGCATATTTTGCTACTGTATTATTTTGTGTCTGGGAGGACCGCCGCCCAGTGCGAGGCCCAACCAGCCGGCCAGTGTCCTGTGTCCCGTCTGCCCTGCACCGTCTGGGTCTGGGAGGACCGCCGCGCGGAGCGGGGTCTGGCCAGCCAGCCGGCCAGTGCGCATGACATGCCATCATCGGCGACACCCGCTGATGACTGTTTATGTGTGGATGACACCCNCACAGACCACCTCACAGACCACCTCACAGACCACCTCACAGACCACCTCACAGACCACCTCACAGGCCACCTCACAGACCACCTCACAGACCACCTCACAGACCACCTCACAGACCCCGCCAGCCTATGTCGGGTCGCGCCCGGTCTAAGACGCTGGGGTGGGGTCGGGGGTGAAGTGGAGTGGTGTGGGTGGGATGGAGTGGTGGTCGAGGGGGTATCTTCTGAAGCTGTGATGAACGTCGGCTGAGGATAAGCCGGCCCGGCGGGACCTGGTGAGCTGACGGCTCGGTGGCTGGTCGCCGGGGTGTGCTGCTCTGGTCGCCGGGGCGTGCTGCTCTGGTCAGAGGGGCTATCTGCCCCTCTGCACGTCTCCCCTCTGCGTCTGTCAGCCACAGTATCGGCCCCTGTGTATACAGTAGCCAGTGATCAGCGGGGAGGGGGGGGGGGCAGATGGGATGAAAGAGAGGTGTCAGGCGAGGGCGGAAAGGGAAGTGATTACCGTGGCTTCTGGTATGGTGGGGTGCCGGGGAGCGGATATGTCGGCACACGGCGCCTTGATCTTCGTGGCGTGTGTTTAAGTTGTCTTGCTAACGCGCTTTGAATCACCTGCAGAGGACGTCCGTTTATTTAAAACTGTAGGTGCCATAGGATTTAGTTCATTCCTTTTGCTTCCTATGTTATTTTAACATCTTAGACTGTCTTCTTTGTGGTTACCTCCCTTTCAATATGTGTCAGGTACTCATTAAAATACGTCTCTGTCGATAGCTTTCAGTGTTGCGTTCACCTCAACCCAAACCCTCTTCACCTGCGGACTGTGGTTCCCTGTGAGCGATGTGACTGATCCTGATGCGCCGACCGGTCTCATCAGGGGTCCTATCAGACCCAGCCGGTCAGAGTGGAGGTCTGAGCCGTCTGAGGACCGGGGTCAGGAACCACCGCCACTGAGTGATGATCACTTCCCCGGTTACTCTGATATGGCCGTGGTATCCCCCTGCCGTCCATGCCGAAGTCATGACTAACTATGTTGTGATGACTTGTGAGTTGTGACGGAAACTCAGCTATCGCACCGTGGGGGGGGAGGTGGGGAGTGGAGGGGCAGAGTCACGTCCGTTGGCCGACGAGGTCCGGTCAGAGGTAGAAGCAGAAGCAGAAGCAGAAGCAGAAGCAGAAGCAGAAGCAGAAGCAGAAGCAGAAGCAGAAGCAGAAGCAGAAGCAAGAGCGAAAGGCAAAGCAAAATTAAAGGCAAAAGCAAAAGCAGATGCAGATGAGATGTAGAGGCAGAGGCAGGAGGCAGAGGCAGAGGCAGAGGCAGAGGCAGAGGCGAGGCAGAGTCAGAGTGCAGAGCAGAGGCAGAGGCGGAGGCAGAGGCAGAGGCAGAAGGCAGAGGCAGAGCAGAGGGCAGAGGCAGAGGCAAGAGGCAGAGGCAGAGCAAGAGGCAGAGGCAGAGGGCAGAGCAGAGGCAGAGGGCAGAGGCAGAGCAGAGGGCAGAGGCAGAGGCAGAGGCAAGGCAGAGGCAGAGGCAGAGGCAGAGGGCAGGAGGCAGAGGCAGAGGCAGAGGCAGAGGCAGAGGCAGAGGCAGAGGCAGAGGCAGAGGCAGGGTCATATTCGGTCGAAACCCCTGCCGGATTCCTACACAGCGAGCAGGAATCCGAGTTTTTCCTAGCCACCGTCTCCTAATTCGTGGTTACTGGCGAGGTGCTGATACTGTTTTATTATTTAATGAAGCCAACGGAATGCCAACGAGGTGACTCCATGATTAAGCCGTTCGGACTTGGCCTGAGTTGTTCGTGGTATTCTGATTACTAATGGAGGCGTGATTCCATCCTCGTATTGTTCTATACTTGTTTCAACCGTTCGATTTTTCACGAGTGTCCTTTGTTCATTGCCCTTGGTCCGCCATGGCCCACTTTCCTTTCTTGACAATGTCTAGATATGTGCATTGTACAATTTAACAAAATAAACGATAATCTAGTTTCTTACCTCAAAAAGTATCATGCTGTTATGTTCAGGGCATTAGCCTCAAGTTAGCTTCCTTATTTTTAGCACCTATTAACACTGTTGCCATGAGTTGTAGCTAACCGGATCACATTCCATTATATGTTTTGTTGCGAAGCCCGTTTTTGTAACTTTTCAGTAACGGGCATGTGCCAAGGCTGATGGTGAGACATATGACACATTAATGTAACTGTTAAGCGACCCGTTACCTGCCGGTCGTCATTAAATCAACCAAATGTATGGAGCAGCTTTGTGAAGCATCAGTGTTTTATTTGTTTGATTGGGAATGCCTCGCACTGGCGTAAGTGTCAATCATATAGACGTTATGTTAATGCGAATGTTACAATACATATGCACTAAGATAAGAAAGTGCTGATTAAAATGTCCTTCAATAAAACTGGCTAGTGGCTATGGTTCTTCTTAGAATAAGGAAACGTTTCTTTGTTTGGCCGATTTGAGACCGACCGATTTTTCACCTATCCCAAGTCATAGCCGATCCTCAACCTTCCAAATCTAGTTGCTCATCAGTGACTCGAGTGCAGGTACATATCAGTGTGTCATGTCCGGCCGTCTCACCCACCGTCAGGTGTTGATCAGTGACCGGTGTCCGGACGGACGGTGACATCCGGCGCGCGACACTGGCCGCTGTCCCTGTCAGTGGTGCAGCAGGCCCTGCGCCGGCCTTTTCTGAGTAAGGACTGCGCCGCGACAGCCGCCGCCGCGCCGAGGGCTGCATGGTAATCAGGCGGCTGCGCGGGGGCGTGATGAGATACGCGGCACGTGCGTTCAATGTCGTCGCCGCCGCCGAACACGGCCGATCAGGGCTTTGAAGCGCTCGCTGGCCTCTCGATGGCCACGCGGCCATGACGAGCTGTTTCAGGGTGCCTGGAGCCGGCCAGTCGGGTGTCGGCGGGTGTTTGTTGAACGTTCGGGATTGACGGATTGTGAGGAAGGGACGAACGGGATGTGAGTGACATCATGGTGCTGATTGTGGACATTCAGCCAACGGTCATTAAAATAACGACCTGCGGCAAACAACATGGAGTGATGGTCCAACTTCGCTGTGTCACATGTGACATGACTGTGAACATTTAACACGCATTTAGCATTTTACACAGGCCGAATGACGGATGGATGCACGTCCAAATAGTCGCGATATTATATGTAACTACATATGTATATGGGTGCGTTGCATGGGCTCACCGATGTATGCGCCTACGGTGATGATGTACTGATGATGAATTAATTATATTATTACTTGCTTGTCTATGCTAACAAGAAGACCAAGAGGAAGTAGATATTTATTTGAATATATCATGACAAGGATCGAAGCAAGGAAACTTAGGTTCCGTCAAGCCTCAGAAGTTATGCAATGTGCAGGACAGTGAGCGCCCATCACTATAGGCTTACGGTTGTACGCTTCTCCCCTTCTGTGCGAGAGCCGTGCACGGGTCCACGCCAATTTGTCACGTGACTGATGCCACACAGCCTCCTCCAGCTCGTGGACACTATCAGCCGCTGACGGCATGGTAAATATACAACATGCACGCGTATTATGCTCCACTGCAGCCCTCCACTATGACATCAGCCATGGTGCGTTCTGCACCCCTCCCCACCCCTGGGCCTCGGGCACGGCCCCCGCCCCGGCCTCGGGCACGGCCCCCGCCGGCAGCATCGCTGCTGGGTGGTCCTCATGTCTCAGCACTCCTCGCTGAGGGCCACGCGGCCGGGGCACCACCTCTCGGCCTGCTGGCGGCCCGCACCACTCACCGCCCATCGCCGGGCCTAACGGCGGCGTTCCGCGGCCTAACAGCGCCGTTCCTGGAAGCTAATGGTACCGGCTGCGGTTCTGGCCGAGTGACGGCGACTGTCGCGTGGTATCTGCACAGGCTGCTCTGAAGTAAACAGTCGGGGTCGGCACTGGTAGGCGTTACTTGTCGGTTCGAGCCGCTCAGTCTCGTCGCCGTCATCCACTGAGAGACCTGTGGGTGGTGGGGCCACTCTGCGGTGAAGGAGACACACAAGGGAGCGGCTGGAGACACGAAGTTGAGGGTGAGACACAACAGGGGCGGCTGGGACACCACAGCGGGGCTGCTGAGAACACATAGGGGAGCGGCTGGAGACACGGCAGGGAGCCGTCTGGAGACGGCACTGGAAGTTTTTGTGATTATTAACAGGATGAGCTCACTCACCAGCCCTCCGCGGGCAAGAGGCAGTGACGTTTGTGGTGATATTAGCACAGCCATGACCGGAGATAACCGAGGCCTGCTTCAGTGAATGTCACGCTTTCGATCACAATTGAAGCTATTTCACTGCCCGGACTTGTCGAAAAATGTTCGCTCGCTCTTCGACAGACGCGAAATCTTCTGCAGCGTATGCGGGTGCGTGTTTTGGAAATGTAAATGTTCAGATAAGTAAAATCCATTGAAAGCAACAGCATCCTGGGCAATTTTTTTAACCTAACTAACCTAATCTAACTAACCTAACCTAACGCTAACCTAACCTAACCCTAACTAACCTAACACCTAACCTAAACCTAACCTAACCTAAACCTAACCTAACCTAACCTAACCCAACCTAACCTAACCTGACCTAACCCGAACCTAATTTAACATGGCTTTTACTTATCTGAACATTACATTTAAAAACACGCCTGCCGGGTCGGGTTGAGCGTTCTGTGGCGGGTGGCACAGATGGCACGGGAGGCGGGGGAGGGGTCGGTAGTTCACCGCTAATCAGCCACGGTGATTCAACACATCAGTTCAATTTCCTGTTTGTCGCCGCGGGTGACACACACACACCGCAGCCGGGCCGTTACCCACTCGCGCGCGGTGACCCCAGCAGCCCAGTCGTTGACTCCGCCTACCTCGAAGCTAACGTCAATGCTTTGTTCACTGTTCAGGCAATAGCTCTTTTGCCCCGGAGCTGTCTTGCTTCTCTTGTGTATCGGGTGTTTGTTATTGTTTCGCTTTTGTTGCTATTTGTTGTTTTATCGGTGCCACAGTATGCTGTTTCGCTTCCCTCGCTCTCATGTTACTCCGTTCCCATGCTCGGCAGCTCGTGTGGTCTCTGTTCTCTCCCCTCTCCATCACGTGCCGTCCCCATCCCGCCGAGCTCCAGCCCTCCTGGAAATCCCTCATCCCCCGTCAATCCCGGCATTGTTCCCTACTCATGACGTCGACCGGGCCTAACGACGCATTGTCTTTCAGGCGAGCCACCGCCGGCAGCCGCCGCCACAACACAGACGCAGCTGCGACACACGCGGCGCAGGAGACACGCGAGCGACGCCTGACGCGGCGCAGCCATGGCGGAGCTCGGTGAGGCTGGAGGAGAGCTGGCGCTGAACATGACGAACGTGACGGCTGTCGAGCCACTCCGCATCATCCACTACCCCCGCGGCGCCACCATCTTTGCCGCAGTCGCCTGCATCATCTTCATCCTCGTCGGCATCGTCGGTGAGTGTTTGGCTCTTCAATCGACGCGGCTTCGTTGGTGAGGGTGTGCTTCTTCAATGGGCGCGCGCAGTGTCGAGGTACCCCACGTCATCGTCCCGCCTCTGATTGAAGATTCCTCAGCCAACGCACCTCCATGAGAAGCGGGTTCGGACTTTGATTCCGACGCTATTGCTTTCATCATCGCCTGGAGTTGCTCCATTCATCAAAGATGTTGAACTGCAATTGTTACCGATGTAGGAGGTCAACAAACGTAAGCTGAATGGCTAAGCCTTCCCTTTAAGCCATTTGTCAGTGAGTCTCGGTCACTTCCGGAACCATTATTGAAGAGTTCCATCTCATCGTCGCGCGTTGGAGGTTCGTCGGTGTAGGTTCCGTTCGGAGCGTCAGGAGACACTGTCTGGCAGCGAATCAGCCGTTTTCCGGCGTCGCTTGGTGTGGGGACCGTCTGTCTGGGTGGAAGGGTCGTCAAAAGACCTACCGGAACAGCTCCGGACCCACCGCCATAACTACCACTTTACGTAATGCACCACTTTGCTGGGGTTATGGGGTGCGCTGATGGGCCGTATTAACCGACCCCTGCCTCGTGAGCAGAGCGGGTTGTCCCTGCGCAGCTTTGTGCTAACAGCACCCACAAGCCAACGCTGGGCGAGTCTGGTAACTGGACTTACATGACGACACACGCGGTTTTCTCAGCCTTAAAGCGGACTTGGATTTAGCCAGACAGGCTGCTAGTTGCCGCCATTTGGATCGAGATCCTGGTGCTAATAGGAATGGCTTTCAGGGCGGCCTAAGAACCGCACATGCTCGAAAATGCTGATGTGGGTTAAATGGTACTTACTGTAACTGGTCTGTAAAAAGGCTATGCATTTCTGAATTTACTTGCTCTGAGGTGTATGCTTACCTATACTAGTATAGGTAAGCAACCGTTATTATTCGATATTTTGCGTGAAGTTTGTTCCCTTTACTTCCGTAAATCATATTATGTCTGTGTCTCGCAGGTTGTTGTAGCTCTACCGAAGGCCACCGAATATTCGTACCCTTCATTGTTTTGATGTATCACCACTACCACGCCTTATCGAAGGCTACCGAAAAGTGGTTTCCTTCTACGATATGATGTATCACCTTTACATTCTGCTGTCAAATTGTGTACTGGCGGATCAACTTTTTACCGCTGTTCTGCGACAGCTACAAACTTCTGCGGATCATGGCAATGGAATTCCAGCTATGATCTACCCGAAACTCGCAAGGGTTTATATATATTTTAAGCAATCAGTTATTCAGTATAGCCAATCTTCTGAGCACCTTACAACAATAAGGTGGTATGCATGATGATGGTGGAAAGGCTTTGGCCATGTCGGATTATATGACGTACCTATCTATAGATAATTATCCAGAGACAAAGTGGGTTTTATCTGATCGCTTAATATCGCTTTATGAAGGATGTCGCTTTCCTCGAACTGGTTTGATGAGAAGAGAGTTGATAATATTATTCAGCTCTACTGGAGGAATAGCGTCGTTTTTGCATTTCTAGCACTTTCGTTTTCATCCAGCAAACGCAGCAGAGCTATACTGAATGATCCTTCCTTTGCAAGTCTCCATCGGGAAGTGACGATGCTGCTAATTTCGCCAGTCAGCAGGGCTGATTTGATGTGTATACGAAACATGGGCGTAACTGACTAATCAGCATACGTAATGGACTCCCAGTCTGCCCGCGCTTGGACCGCGTGAACTTAATGTCTGCGTCCTTGACTCTTACGCGGACTGTTCTAGCGAGCGGGCGTAAGGTTCCTCTGTCGCCACTGGCCGGCGGGTGGGGTTTTTAAGCGCGCGTGACCTTTGATCAACAGGGACACTGCTGGGAGTAATCCCTCGTGCGATCTCCGCTGCCGGCAGGCACAGAGGCGGCCACTGCGATGTACCGCGTATCTCCGGCTCGCCGGGCAAGGCACAATGGCGGACACTGTGGGATGTCCGCGGCGACTCCGCGGCCGGTCACAGGCACAGGTGTGCACACTGCTGGGATACCACGCGCGACTCCGCCGGCGGGCACAGGCACAGCGGGCCACTGCTGGACTTACCCGGCGATCTCCCGGCCGGCGGCACAGGCCACGGGATGATGCTGGGGATACCGGCTGATCTCGGCCGCCGGCAAGGCACAGGACTTTGCCCGAGTCCTCGCTCTGCGCTACATGCCCTTCCACGGGGCGTGGGCATAAACTGTAGTGCCCCGGTCCAACAGCCGGGGGGTAGGGGTAGGTAGCCGTGAGACCATGGGGGGTGGTAGCCGCGGGAGCAGCGTTGGTGGGGCGCCGGACGCGGGATCGTAAGCCCGGAGCGTGGGTGGTAGCGCGGGCGGTGGGTTCGCCCGGGACGGTGGGGTGGGTAGCCGCGGGACAGCGGGATCGGTAGCCGCGGGGCAGTGGGATCGGTAGCCGTGGGACAGTGGGGTGGGTAGCCGCGGGCCAGTTGGATGGATAGCCGTAGGCAGGTAGCAGAGCATCCAGGCATAGTGATAGGCAGACGGAGCGAGGGTAGGAAGATGAGTGGACAGTAGCGGGCAGACATCCGTGGGCAGACGGTAGGAAGACGGACAGACTTGCGAAGGCGGTGTACGGTAGGGAGAAGGTTAGGCGGAAGGAAGGCGGAAGGAAGGCGGACGGTAGCACGCGGTAGAGAGGCGGGCTGGGAGGGCAGACACGGTACACCAGCTGACGTCAGTCTCGCTCCAGCCCAGCAGCCGCCGCAGAGCGCTCAGCAGGACGACCTCAGCCACTCCCATCCAACCACCACAACTCACCGCCCTACCAGAAACACAACACTCCTGCCACTCCCATCCCATCCAACCACCACAACTCACCGCCCGACCAGAAACACAACACACCTGCCACACCCAATCCCATCCAACCACCACAACATACCGACCGACCAGAAACCCACTCCACGTAATACGCCGCGTTTGTCTCGTGTCCCGTATCGCAACAGACCTCCCCGGACGCCTTCGGTGCAGCCGGAACTGTGGAGCTTGCACACCGGAACAGTGGAGCTTGCACGTCCAGCTGTTGCGCCGCAGCTAGGTCCAGCCGGTGATAAGTTCACCATCTGCTGAGAATCTGTTGCCAGGCGGAGGGAGGGAGGTTGGTACACGGGCGTTCCCGTTCACCCGCGGCCGCCGTGTGTTGCTGACAATGACGTGATCCGGCGGGCCCCGCCCGATGACCTGACTCTGCAGCAAGTGAATCACACCCCCGGGGTGCCGCTTTAAACCAATTCTGGACGCCCGGTGGTTTGTCTCCACCCTGTCAGGGACAGTTTACACATGCCAGCCACAAACGTGGCACGGCAGTGGATAACAGTCGAGTCAGGCTTCTAAGAACAGCCAGCCAGGAATATCGCGGTTGCTCAGCGGGGTTCCGGTCCCGTTCAAACACCGTTGCAACGACACTTAACGCCGTTTTGAAGCAAGCTGCCTTTAGGTAATTTTATGTTCACTTTAATGTCATACGATCGACGTTTTTTAGACGGTTGCGTCTTTTCATCGCCAAGTAAATGTTGTTAGTGTCTTTCAAACGTTGTTTCAACGGCTTTTTACGCCATTCCAGCCCCTTACGTTTCGGCGCCGTTCCATCGTAAAGTTTGACGACTCTATAGTATCGTTTCAATGTCACCGCTGCCTGAGAACAGTAGGCTGAGACTTCCCGTGACCCGCGGCCCATCGTCCCGCACTCGAGGATAATTGGGTGTCCGCGAGCGCGCGCGGCCCGCTCCGGCCTGCCTTTGTGGGCTGTCCCGGTGGGTTTTTGTCGGGCGGATCGCTGTCGGTCGCATGTTCTCTCGGAGATCGGCTCACGTCGTGACGGGTGGCCCACTCTGGTGTATGGACCGTGCGTCAAAGTCGGCACACATATCACCCAGCAATCCGCTTAGATCCAGATAGATAGCTCCTTCGGCGCCGGGTTCGATTCATGCTTGGGGATGAATTATTCCCGTTTACATGAGCGCCCTTGACCCAGCAGGTCGGTAGCGATGCGGGTGCCAGCAGTGTCACCTTGCCGAGTCGGCCAATGTCCTTGCTTTGAATGTATGCGGCACGGCTGCCGTTTCGCCCACCCGCTGCTTCTGCACCTGACAGACCAGTCTGGTGGTCCCGTACTGTATTAACGAGTCAGATGTTATTCAATATTCAGTTATGGTCGTTTTTACAAGTCAGTTTGAGATGCGAAGCAAGTTGAGTAGCTCTGTCACTGGGTTTTAATGCTTTTCCATGTAGAATCATGGTCGGGTGAGTTATTTGTCTATGCTAAACTTGTGCTTATATACGCTTATTTTGAAATTATAGCTACTTGTTTGTCACTTTGCTCACAGGTGCGGCAAAGTAGCATATATCTTATCTTATCATAATCTCACCATCGGTTGTCCATGCAAGTCAATGCGAAGCAAAACATCAGAGTCGATGTTGCAGTTTTCGACTCAATGTCTGCAGCAAGTGCAAGCTGCGTGCTGTCTCTCGTTTGCTTATACATGGAAATGCATGCAAATGCGGAGTGCATTGACTGACTCAGGAGCGTTTCAAACGCTCGTCACATCATGTTTCTGTCGAGATAAAACACATGTTATTCATGAACTTGTGTATCTCTGAAACCCGCTCCCGAGCCTCTCAAATTATGGCCTGATATGGTCGTGGTGCAATGTTGACAATGTCCGATGTTTCGCAGGTAACTTGATCACCATCATAGCGTTGTCGCGCTCCATCAAGCTGCGGGTCCACGCCACCACAGCGTTCGTGGTCAGCCTATGTCTCTCGGACCTGCTGTTCTGCTCCATCAACCTGCCACTCACCGCCTCCAGGCGAGTAGCCGCGCTCACCGGCCGGTCGGGGTCACTCCGGGTTCAGAGGTCACGTCTGGGGTCACTCCGGGGTCAGGGGTCACACGCGACACGGACCGTCGGCGGCCGGGCACGCGCGGCCAGACCGGGCCCGACAGCGGTGTGTGCCCACTGCCCGCAAGATGTTTGACGAGGCGTATCGAAACATAATCGATGCGTGATGACTTGACAGTTTCACGTTGCCTGTTTCGTCTGGAACGTATCGATCTCTAATTGACCGTGCTCTGTGTCGACCTTTTCCCTCTCTCTCTC
>VOPJ01009288.1:0-22348 GCA_014673585.1 Semibalanus balanoides
AATGGAATACATGAGCAGATCAAACTGGAACTGAAACTTTCAACAACAGTTGTGGAGTTTCTTGATGTGATAGTGAGTGTGAGTGGTGATAGTCTGTGCACAGATGTTTACACTAAGCCAACTGATTCAAAACCGTACCTTCATTTCTCTTCAGACCACCCATCACACATGAAAAAAGGCATCCCATCAGGTCTTGCAATGAGGGCAAGCAGAATATGTAGCTCCAGTTCAGATTTCCGACGCCAAACTAATGAATAATACAAAAAACCTTTTACACCAGAGGGTACCCTGACCAAATTAGTAAAGCGATTGGTTTGAGACGGGTATAGGAAGTGGATGGAGCAAAGTTGTTAAGAAGGGTTGCACGAGAAGGCAAGATAAAAGCAAGGGTTCCGTTGGTCGTCACTTATTCAAGTTATTTACCGAATATTAATAAAATACTTAAAGAGAAAAAACACCTTTAGGCACGGTCAGATAAACTTATGCAAATTCTTAATAATGACATGTTCGTAGCGTACAGGAGGGGCACTAACCTTAAGAGATATTTTGGTGCCACAAAAAGACCAAACAGCTGGATAACAGATTAGATCAAAAGGATCAGGTGAGTGTTGGAAAAAATTGTGCGAGTGTGCAAGTTATTTTACAACAGGAGGAGAGAGTAAGGGGAACCGGGAGGGAGGGAAACCTGTACATAAAACGATAGAACAATAGGATGTAGGTCAAGGAACGTAATATACGGCATTTTTGCGAGGTATGTGATTGTGTTGTTTATGTGGGAGAAACAGGAGGGGCGCTTTACCAAAGAGTCCAAAATCATATGTCATCTATACGGTGCGGAGAGAATGAAATGGAGGTAGCAGCCCACTTTAATGGGGAGGGACACCAGCTGTCGAAAGCAAAATTTATGGGACTGGAAAAGGTGTGGAAGGGTTGGGTATAACATATAGGAGAGTGCGGGAACAAAGATGGATAGGCTTATTTGACACAAGCCGAAGTGCAGGGGGACTAAATAAGAAAACTATTTAGATAGGAAAGAAGTTAAGTAGAAAATGGTATAATAAATTGTGTGAATTTGCGAGCTCAACGTGTGCTTTAGGTTGAGTGTGTTTTTTGTACGCCGCCGCACGGAGGTTGTATTGTGGAACTGTGACATGATGTTTTTTGTAAGTGTTTCAAAACTGTGGTCTTGTTTTTATGCGTGCAATTCGCCGACGAAGTGGCAATACAAAGTCACGAAACTGTCCGAAAAAGCGAGTTTTTAATTTTATATTAATATATATATATATTAATATATAGTAATATATAATATACTATATAATAATATGTATGTGTGTGTGTGTGGCTGTGTGTGTATTGAGTATAATAGTGCAATCAATAGTGTAGCAAGTTTTTAAGTCGGTATTTAAAAATGGCACTGAATTACAATCTTTCAAAGCCGAAATTCGACCACCTCTGCAGCATAACCATGCATACAATTATTTGCATTTTCATTTTTCCCCTTTTAACTTTCTACTTGTATTGAAAAAAACAATAATTCCTTATATCATTTGCCGTTCTAGTTCGAAAAATGAATACTTATTACATGTGTTACAAGCTCTAATGACCGTTAATCTGCCGCATCGATTTACCTCTTGACCCTCGGGAGGACCTTGACTTGACCCAGGGTCAAAAAACAGCTAGAATAGCTAATTTAGAAGTGCTTACATACACGAATTTATATCAATTTATAAATGATTATGCGTTTAACCCGCGCCCCACTGGGCCTCTGGCATCTTCCTTCGCCCGACATGGGGGGGGGTTTGACTTCCCCGTCTAACTCGGCTCCTATTGGCATTAAAGCAAAACAAAAAGCACTGTTCGAACCGTTCCCCAAATAATTCGAAAAACTATTTCAGACTTTTTCTCGCTCACGTCAAAACTCAGGTCACCAGAGGTCATCGAAGGTCAAATTTTCAGGTTTTAGGACATCGCTTGAAAAAAAAACTGGGAAACTATGCTATCTAGAAACAAACGTATAAAAGACAATCGCTAGCTATTGAAATTTGCAATCGCAACCTGGTCCTCACAAATGCCCTCATATAAATAGTTAAGGCTCTAGAGGTCATTCAAGTCAAAAACGCTGATTTGGCCTTTGGGCAAACAATATTTTCGCGAATAACTTCTTACCTAACAAAGATAACGCAATTCTGTTTAGGTTTACTTCATCGTGTTTGTCTCGTCAAGTCGCTTTGACATATGTCAAATTTTATCATGTTAGGTCAACTTAAAAAAATGACCTCTGGTCAAGGTCAAGTGGTGACCCAAGTAGGTCATGTTGCATATCAGTACATGTGTCTTGACGAGACAAACACACTGGTGTAAATTGCACTTCCCCATCTTCATTATGGCCAGAGTTATTGACGAAAAGGTGTTGGGGACCTCGGATGACCTCAGATGACCCCGTAAGGTTCCCTGAGCAAAACCTGCACTTGGATCATACATCCTATCCTATTATATCCTATTATATCCTACATCCTATCATGACATTGTCCAGAAGGAAATGGACTGATGTCGCCGACAAAGAAAACATTTTAATATTTATACATCGACTTATAATGGGGAGGTCGCAAAACTGACCCGACCTAAGGTCACCGATACAAAACATCCGAGATACACATTTTGTAGATACTAGCGACTTAATGAAATCCTAAAAGTTTGATATCGATCCCTTTGAAACTGTGGTCATGGCACGACCGCAAACGTTTTGGTAGGTAGGGTCACTTGACCTGACCTAACCCGACACTAAACTTGAATTTTCGCAAAATGTGCGGAAAAAATCAATGATTAGTTACGCCAAATTTGGCGGTGCTACGCGCTGCCGTTTTTTCGTTATCTCGATAAAACATGAGGGTGTGTGTTCAAACACCCCCCCAGTGGGGCGCTGGTTAATATTTGATTTTTGCGCGACGATTCCATCCACCGGACTTTGATGACACGGTTAAACATTTTGTCTTGGACGTGACCTGTGACGTCATCGGTGATCCTGAGGTTGACAATATTATGTTTCCCTCGACAAATGTAACATATTGTAATTTTAAGATCGGTCCAGTAGTTTCAGAGATCAGAGGAGAGGCTTTAAATAGCCCCCCCCCCCCCAGTAACTCGCGTTACAGAATATACCCCAGTAAAGCGCGGGTTAAACGGCGGCTCTAAATTAAGAATCCTGCTGTACCAGCAGTGGTGTGACACGTAAAGTCGGATGAGCAAGGCCACAGTTTTAGGTGGTTGCTGACTAATTAAAGAGCTTAGCGAATTATACAATCAGCAATGGCTATAGTCCGTCGAAAAACAGTAGCTGGTATATGACAAGCACTATAACGGAACAATCTGGTCATGGATGATATCCACATGCACACGGCACAACTACAAATCACATGAAAGCAGTATCTGAAGATAGATGCCGTTCCGAGGCCACAGTTTACACAGCCCGCTTGTCACTTAGCAGCTCTATGTTGCTTGGCTGAGCTGTCTCCGAAAGCTAGTGTCATGGACAGCAGAGAACGTATGCCTGTACGGTGTTCCGGACATAACCTCTTTGTTGCTTGGCTGAGCTGTCTTCCGAAAGCTAGTGCCATGGACAGCAGAGAACGTATGCCTGTACGGTGTTCCGGACATAGCCTCTTTGTTGCTTGGCTGAGCTGTCTCCGCAAAGCTAGTGTCATGGACAGCAGAGAACGTTATGCCTGTACGGTTGTGTTCCGGACATAGCCTCTTTGTTGCTTGGCTGAGCTGTCTCCGAAAGCTATGTGTCTATGAGACAGCATGAGCAACGTATGCCTGTACGGTGTTCCGGACATAGCCTCTTTGTGCTGGGCTGAGCTGTCTCCGGAAAGCTAGTGTCATGGACAGCAGAGTAACGTATGCCTGTTTACGGTGTTCCGGACATAGCTCTTTGTTGCCTTGGCTGAGCTGTCTCGAAAGCTAGTGTCATGACAGCAGAAAAAACGTATGCCTGTACGGTTGTTCGGGACATAGCTCTTTGTTGCTTGGCTGAGCTGTCTCCGAAAGCTAGTGTCATGGACAGCAGAGAACGTATGCATGTACGGTGTTCCGGACAAGTCACAATGTCAAATATATATTTGTGCACCGCTGCCTTTTGCCCCGTAGCCTGCCGAAATGACAAATGTGAAGGTTGAGATTTTCCTTTCAAACTGCAGTGCCCGGAACTAAAATTACATTTTTCTCGAATCTGGCATTAGTTGACTCTGTTAACCTTGATAAGCATATGTAAAGTGCGATCTAACCTGCAGTTTGTTGACTGAAGCGCATGTAAATAACCTGTAATATGTAAATGTAACTTTATATAAAGTTTGACGGTGGGTGACGCTTCGAGACACATACCAGCGTAGTCGCCAGAATGTTCTGATGCTGTCCCGACCCAGAAACTGGGCCCCAACTCGCCCCTTTGATTGCTACAGCCAATTTGATGATGAGGTTATGTGAGGTCAATACAGGCAAGGTTTAAGCCTATTCCCTGCTGGGCAGAACCCCGTTGGTTTGTCGCTTGCTGCTTCTAAACCGTTACGCCTAGTGTCTTTAAATTTTGAACTAAATTGCCCGTGTTGTGTCAAAATTTTGAAAAAATCGGCTCAGCAGAGGCGGTGTTACATTTTCAAAGCCCCCTATTTTTATTTTTTGCTCCCAAAACACGCGCAATTGTTTCCTCTTCCGATATGCCGCAGCTGGTTTTTCTGCGGATGACAGCTTGGCCGTCATTAATTAATTCCGGCTAATCGAGAAAAGGGGCCCACTGTGCGCTGGTTAAATGTAATGCACGTCTGTCCACCGCATGTCGACGCGAAGATGTTTTCTCTCATACGGAGCGGTCTCTTTTTAGTGATAAGCTAATTGAATTGAATGTATACCGACACATGCATAGGGTGGTGCCCTTTGGTATTTTTTTTTTGCATTCGGATGAGTCCAGCCATCTGTTATTGAACTTCTTGCCATTCAGGAAAATCATCAAAACTGACAGAAAACAAGCTTCATATGTTCATTCCATGTACCGAAGTGAACAACGTTTTGTCCCTTGCAACACATAATATTTCAGCTCAAGCGTATTTGCTACCATGTTCCGTAATTTCCAGTTTGGTAAACAACACATCCCCTTCATACGCCTAGCGCCAGCGGCGGTATAGTGTGGAGGTCAGTGACAAACACTGGCGGCGGCCGGGGGTGGCCGGCTGGCCGGGGCCCGTGGCCGTGCCCCGCCACTCTGATATTGATCGGTGTGATTAACCGTCCGACTGCGCTACGCCGACGGACGCCAAACAAAGCCGGAACAGCCGACGGCAAACAGCCGACACTACGCCGCCCACTACTGACCGGTTATTGGGGCAGAGGGGACATCAGGGGTCACAGGGATAGATGGGGTAACAGGGACAGCAGGCGAGGTCAGCGGGGAAGCGGGTACATCAGGCGGGGTCAGAGGGTACAGCAGGCGGGGTCAGAGGGTACAGCAGACGGGGTCAGAGCAGGCGGGGTCAGAGGGTACAGTAGGCGGGGTCAGGGGGTACATCAGGCGGGGTCAGAGGGTACAGCAGGCGGGGTCAGAGGGTAAAGCAGACGGGGTCAGAGGGTACATCAGGCAGGGTCAGAGGGTACAGAAGGTGGGGTCAGAGGGTCCAGCAGGCGGGGTCAGAGGGTACAGCAGGCGGGGTCAGAGGGTACATCAGGCGGGGTCAGAGGGTACATCATGCGGGGTCAGAAGCCGTACATCAGAGTCGGTGTCCAGGGTCAGAGGGGGGGGGGGTCAGGTTCATGCAGGCGGGGTCAGAGGGTACATCAGGCGGGGTCAGAGGGTACAGTAGACTTGTGTACCTAATAGTGATGTCATTTTCCCGAAATTCCCTGACCAAAACAAAGCCAATACCGAACAGCAGGCATTTTGGTTGTCTAAATATTGTCCGAGTTTTGTTGAGGCCAAAAATGTCCAAGATTTGACCGATTTTAAAATAATATACTTATTTATACTCACTAGCACAAATAGCTTTGTTACCATCATAATTAATAAAACGCACATGTACATTGTACACTACAGTTTCCAAAAAGACATTATAATTGTGAAAAAGGAACTAAATCCATTTGCAAAGCAAAATAGTGGATGCCGTAAGCAAAACCAAAGAAATTTACATTAATTAATTGAACATTGAGCAAATTGTGTATCAAAATGGTTGGATGGAAATAAGAATGCTTAAAAATGTGACAAAAAAGTGAATTGTTTAAGATCAAGCTGACCGAAAAGTGTCCACAAATTAATCAGCCTGACCGACCGATTACCAAATCGGTCACACAATTTGTTCGGTAACCAAAATTTTGGTTACCGATTGACACCACTGGTACCTAATGCTGAGTTGATACGTACCGCCAGACAAAATAGACGAATCGCAGATGCTGCCTAAAGGGAGAGAGCCAACTCGCAGGTCAATATTTTTTTTTGTATATCGGTAGATTAAGCGTGTCCGATTTCAACTGCACAGTTTGTTTCCCAAAACTCCCCCATTAGATAAAAAAATACATCTTTAATGATTGGCAATCATTCGTAAAGTTAAAGTCGCCTCCTCACTATTTTGAGTCACTTCTATGTGGACTATAATTTCTTTTGAAATTTGCAAACTCAACATCACCATTCCGTCAGTGAACTTTTAAATCAAAATGCGTATGCAGTTTATTATATTGTCAACAATCTTAGTTTCCTAATTATGTAAAAAGTTATTTGACTTCGCTTGTCATTGAATCCATCCCGTTGGTGATACAGTTAAATAAAATGATTTTGTTATGATTGAATAAATAAATGGCTCTGGCTCGACTTTGGGCCGTTAAAGTTAAATGACGTTAGCCCTTAACACAGATGGACGTTTCAAGGTCAAGTCGCGGTCAATTCGGAGTTCTCGACTTTGGGCGCGCTACTTGGACACGTAACAGATCCGCCAAAACAGGATGAGGGCAGCCATCAATTGAATTTGGTGCTGAGCACAATCATTTGGGACCAACATTTTGGAGTCAGACAAAAACAGAAAATGTTTTGCCGATGCATTTATATAGGTTAAGTTTGAGCAGGAGCATACATAATTGTTAATTTCCTTAATTCATTTGGGTTGTTTTTTAGAAATCCTCCGGAGGTTGCACTATCCCTTTCAAGTTACAGCAAGACGACACGTGCACGTCGCACGTGTACCAATATATATGTATGCGTGCGTGTGGGTGTGGATAGTTATGCTGTTCTATGCACTTAGGTCTATATAGTTGGAACACTGTGATGATCATATGTAATGAGGTGCGGACAGATGGCATAGCAATTCCTCGCTGCCACTGCAGTCATTTATGGATTTCCTATTCCTTTCGCAAGAAGTAATAATAGGCCTAATGCACCGTGGAGGTTGATCGATCACAGGCAGCCGGCCTCCGGAGAGTCGGCTCACCTCCACACACCACCCAGCCGGTCCCTGGAGAGTCGGCTCACCTCCTAATTGCAACAGCCGGTCCCTGGAGAGTCGGCTCACCTCCCGCACACAGCAACACAGCCGTCCCTGGAGAGGTTCGCTCACCTCCGCACAGCACATCAGCCGGTCACCTGAGAGTCGGCTCACTCCGCCACAGCACACAGCCGGTCCCTGGCACGAGTCGGCTCACCTCCCGCACAGCACACAGCCGGTCCCTGGAGAGTCGGCTCACCTCCACACACCACACAGCCGGTCCCTGGAGAGTCGGCTTACCTCCGCACACCACACAGCCGGTCCCTGGAGAGTCGGCTCACCTCCACACAGCACACAGCCTGTCCCTGGAGAGTCGGCTCACCTCCGCACAGCACACAGCCGGTCCCTGGAGAGTCGGCTCACCTCCGCACAGCACACAGCCGGTCCCTGGAGAGTCGGCTCACCTCTGCACAGCACACAGCCGGTCCCTGGAGAGTCGGCTCACCTCCATACACCACCCAGCCGGCCTCCGGAGAGTCGGCTCACCTCCACAACACCACCCGCCGGCCTCCCGGAGAGTCGACCTCAGCGCCACCGCAACAGCACACAGCCGGTCCTTTTGAGAGTCACGGCGTCAACCTCCACAACACACCACCCAGCAGGTCCTGGAGAGTCGCTCACCTCCGCACAGCACACAGCCCGCGGTCCTGGCAAGAGTCGGTCACTCTGCACAGCCACAACAGCCAGTTCCTGGAGAGTCGGCCTCACCTCCCAGCCAGAGCCCAGCTCGCCTCCGAGAGCAGTCGGCCTCACCTCCACAGGCAGCCCCACCCGCCGGCCCTCGAGAGTCGGCTCACCCTCCACACAGCACCAGTTCCAGCCATGCAGCACGGTCCTGGAGAGTCGGCTCACCTCCACACATCACCACCTCACCGGTCCCTCGGAGGTCGGCTCAACCAGGCACCGCACAACGGTCCCTTGGAGAGTCGGCTCACCTCCGCACAGGCACACAGCGGTTCCGGAAGAGTCCCGCTCACTATCCGCAAAGCACAACAGCCGGCTCTGGAGAAGTCGGCTCAAACCTCCGCACTAGCACTCACACAGCCGGTTCCCTGGAGAGTGCCCGGCTCACCTCCCGCCAGCACACAGCCGGTCCCTGGAGATCGGCCACCTCCGCATAAGCACACAGCCGCCTCCGGAGAGTCGGTTCTCACCTCCGCACAAACAAACATCAGCGGCCCGGCGTAGCATTCTTTCAGACGGTGCGTCTGGTGTGTCTGTTTTTCCGCTGCTCTGCGGGTAATTAGCCACCCTGAAAAATAATATCAGGCTCACGACCAAGCGCTACGCCCGGCCGAGCTGAGAACTTGTGGAACTGACTGATGAGCTGCAGGAATGTATGAAAGAATGGAGCTGCGAGGTGAGCACATCATGTGCCCTGCTGTGTTATGCTAATTATGTCGGTCACAGCGAAGTGAAAATAATAAAGCAGGCTCTTGGGTGGACGTATTACGCATTAATAAACGTGTTTTAGGTTTTCAGTTTTCACAAATTCTGATGTTCATCTGGTTTACGGCAGGAAATATTTTGATTTATGATATTTTAAATGTATGTACAGTCAAGGGTAAATATTCCGTCCACTGTTCAGCGCTAGAATCGGGTCAATAGGTGCTGCACCAGTGGAACCCTAAAGCAACTATTACTAAGCTCACCCCCGATAGGTGTCGCAAAGGTAGGAACACACATCGAGGTTGGGAGCCACTGAACTGGTACCCGCTGTGCCATGCCGGCCCAACGGGGCGCAGCTGTGACCTTGACCTGACGTCAACCCACGGCCGGGGTCGGAGGGGGAGCGAGAAAGGGGAAGAATAGTGGGATTAGCTGTCGTCACTGGGTAAACATCAGCGGGGTTGCGAGAGCTGGAGTCCTGCTCTTGGGAGACTAACCGTGGTTGGAGTGAAAGGAAGGGAACGCAAGGTATTCATGAGGCAGACGGCTGATTAGTGATTTATCCCGTCATTGGCTGGGCGGAGAGACGCCAAAAAAGGCCTCTAACGGACTTGTATAGCCTCCAAAACAAACACCGCTATCACACACAGAAAGTTCGTCAGGACTATTCTCACTACAAATATTTTACGATCGTCTTCCATGCAAACAAAAACGAAGCAATTTTGTCGAAAAATGTTGAGATATAGTAAATTTAGTAACGTAACTACACACAGGTTTGACGAAAAAAATCCGCTAAATTTAGCAGTCCGAAGAAAATGCAATGCAATGCATTTATTCGAGGGAAAATGCAATTAAACAAAAACAAAGATAGCCAATGTCAAGGGTTTATAAAATTATTATCACATTTTTTTTAATGTTTGGATCTTGGCCACTAAATATTTAAAACTCGATTTATATGTTAAAATACCCTCTATATCAAAATTCTTAATAATTTATTACAAAACAAAAACGGAATACATGTTGAAGAACCACGCATGAACATTACCCAAACCACTTTCAAACAAAATTAGCTTTAGTCTTGTGGACTTGATTTATGCTCCCATAACAGTAGGCTATGAGTAACCTCATGACGTTATATTTTGAAATCCACGTTTACTGCTTTTTGCCCAGATATAGAGACGATAAATAGTATGACATGCTGATATTTTTTAGAAAAAAAATGTCTTAGAACATGCTGTTTTATTTATAATTATTAATGTCAAATTTAAATATACTATAACCTTGACCTAAAATTAGCACTAACGTCACGTAAATGCAGTCAGGTGGTTAAACGATAATATTTTATCAAATTTTACGAGTAGAATACCTTGTAAAGGATGTGATGCAGGACTTGTATAGATGTATTACGCATAGCGACCTTTTTGTGACCTGACCTTCACCCTTTTAACCCTATTAGTGACAGGGAGGCAATTTTTGCCCACCCCTCATGTTTTTCTTAGATATCTCCAAAACGGCTGGGAGTAGGCTTATGAAACTTTGGGAATTTTCCTAAAATGTATTTGCACGTCTGAAGCCAAACATTTGATTTCCTGAGTAGAACAGAGGCGGTTCCAGGGCCCAGTTTTGGAAGGATTTTTCGGCGACATTTGGCGATAATACGGAAATGCGATCTTCATGGATTCTTCCTAACTGCCTCAAGTATGAAGAAGTTACATAGGTTTACGGTGATTGAAATAAGTTCAAATTAGTTGATGTTCATGATATATAGTATTTGTTTGAGGCAGAGGCGGTTTCAGGTACTTGAAAAGGGGGGATTTCTAAAAAGCATGAAACGCCTAGCTGGCAGCCAATACAAAATTGCAAATTGCGTTTATAGCTCTGAAGATGCTCAAGAGTTCTACTTATAATGTTTGCATAGTTTATTACATCTTGAGTTTCAAGGGCGTGTTCAGGTACCGATAAAGGGGGTTGACTTGCATGGTGATAACGATATACCAGCGACTACGGCGCAATAAACAGATAGTTGAGAATGATTACTGCAAAAATGATTCCAGGAGAGGGAAAAAAGACATTTTATTGCAGAGGCGCGCTCAGGAATCGAAAAAAGGGGTAATATTATTGCAAGGAAACTATGACGGCATGGGGCAACAAGGATATAACATACTGCAGTTTTCCGATGCAAAACGCACCAGGGGGTCCTCTTTGAAACATTTGAAGATAAAAGGCGAGCCCAGGTAGGGTAAAAAGTGTGCATTTAATGTGAATTGAAGTTGCAAGTATAATAGTCATTGTTGACTAGTTAGTCTTATATTAGCGTGATTTATTCTTATCAAAAGGTTTTGCACCTCCACACATAGAATCCTGGATACGCCTATGATGATTTACAGCATTCAAAATGCAACTATCTATGACCAGTAACTTATTTATATTCCGTGGTAGCAGCATGACTGCGGTTCATATTTTTAATAATTTGCCTCCCTTTTTCGTTAACCTGGCACCTTCTATGGTACAAAAATCTGCCTAACAACTAATATGTCTGATGTAAGAATAACGAATTATTATATTTATCCAGAAAAAGCCATTAAAAAACGTTTGAATTACGCTTTTACTTCGCCCCCCAATTTGGTGACCTGCACACGCTTATTATTTTTGAATTGGAAAAAAATCGCCATCAAATATCAATTTCCTACTCAATATCTATCGATCACTGTCGGTTGCGTTAAAATCGGTTGATAAACATGGCAGATGTGTTGGATCAAAAATACCTCTAATTTTTGTAGTTTTTGCCCCCCGTTTTTTTCTCGAAATGTAGATCGTGTGAAGGTAAATATATCACCGTTTGATTTTCGAAAATCGGACGGGTAGATCTCGAGATATCCGGGGGGCAAATATGCCCCCTGCCACTAATAGGGGTATCAGGGAGCCTGCCACTAATAGGGTTAAACAATTTCACTGTAGCTAATGTGGAACGCATTTTATACTTTGATGCCACTTTGGGTGATCATGGTCGCAATCGAAGGCTTTATATGGAAAGTATGAATCATATACTTAGATACTTCAATTTTGACCTTTGACCTGACCATGAACTGACATGAGTTATGACCATGGAAAACACATATTAAGCCTTCGTTAGATTCAGCTCGTTGAGACCTTTCGATCACCAAATGTCGCGTTTAATCGGACCATTAGTTCGGAAGTTAGACAAGGGGGACGCCCCCCCCACCACCACCAATGGAAGGTGGCTGGAGATCCCAGCCAATGCCGGGTAATATGAGGAATGAGGTTACCTNCCCCCTCAGGCGCAAAAAGAGGCGCCCCCTGGGCCTGCAGCCCCCCCTCAATTAAAATCCTGGATCCGCCACTGGTAGGAACGGGTATAAGTGTCATGGGGCCCAACCATTCCATGGACACATTTTGGCACCCAACCTCTGCCCACACACTGGCAGCGTTTGGGAGCGACTGCTTGACTCAGCCGGGTCAGGAAAGCGGTAAGGTCATGTCATGCGGATACAGAGGTGCTATGCCGGGATAATTGTGCCCGATTGCGCAATGAAGTCAAGATACTCCCGTCTTGTGGGCAGCCCCTCGGCCTCATAACTGATAAGGAAGGAATGTCAGAGGTCAAAGTTGGATCAGGAGAGGTGCAAAATAAGTAGCAAATAATTATTGACGATTAATTGTTATTTCTACAGAAATATAGCACCTCCTACCGACAGGGCTCGACACTACAGGGTGTAACGAAATTATCCGGACATCATGTTTTCCGCTCGTATCGAAAGGCGTTCGCTTCAGTTGTAAGGACTGCATGTCCAGGTTGTTGCGCAGGTGGTGGTAGACCATCATGCGTGGGTCAATTAGCCTTCCTAGCAGGTGAGCTGTCGGACCAGTTTCCGAATCGATTGGTGACGTTTCTCCGCCGCCATCATGATGACTCTCTTTGCCACTGGGTGGAGAGCTGTCTTCTGGCCATGACCGGTCTGGATCTGCAGGCCAAGCCTCAGCTTGTCACGTTTCAGCCAGACGTGCAGCTGGCTTCCTTCTGCTGATGACCAGCTGTCGACAGACGATCTTTTTGCTGATCTTCTCATTTTCTGCGAAAGAAGCAGCTGCATTCTTTTCTCATTGTTGCCCTAGGGCCTAGACGAAAACTGCAAAGTGACTCCGGCGGTGACCTGTCCCGTACTGAGGGCTCAGGTCACCGCCCAAAGGTCAGGTCGCCCGGGCAGTGTAGGCCGGAAGCGCAGGTACGGATTCATCAAACTTCCCCGCTCCTACCTCCACACAGGGCCGAGTGCGAGCGAAAGTTGCGCAAAAATAGATGTCCGGATAATTTTGTTACACACTGTACTGGCACCCTGTCCAGAGCTGTGAGGGGTCAAGCTCAGTTAGGGGCCAAACGCCAGAGGGTGGGGCCCTGAGGGTCGTCGTAACCCCACTCCTCTGTCACCCATCCCCACCCTGCACGGTCATGTATGTATCGGACGCTTCACTGGCAAGGGTTAACGCTCACCCGAATCCTCTCCCTATAGTCAGTCCAATTCTAACCGTGTCCTAGATTCCAAGCCAGTTCGATCCAGGCCTCGAAATCCACCGGCGCATCACTGCCAGACAGCCGGCAAGCTGTAGTCATCGCGGTCCCAGTCACTTTAAACCCCACTTCCTCCCCCTCTCCACCCCAGCTTCGAGGCAGAGGTCAGGCGGTGCGCACCCCTTCCGCGTATCAGGTGCGTTAGGAAGTCAAGTGGTTCTCAATTCCAGCACTGCAGCAAGCCCGCTACACTCGTCAAATCTGACCCCGCCGGACTGCGCGCCACCTAGGGAAGAGTTGCACACTACTAGTTCGGATTTTTAGACTAGCCCTGGGACGGAACTTTTACCCTAGACTGTACGTGCGCACGTGCATACCCATATCCTATATCTCAGGAACGGCTGAGGCGATTGTGATCGAATTTGGTGTGCTGTGTGGTAGGGACCTCTCAGCCGCCACTTTCCCACAATTCAGGGATGGGGTACCTGTGCACGTGCACGCCCCTTTTTGTATCTCAGAAACTACTTGCCTGATCGAGTTGAATTCGCCATACCTTTCGTCGCGCTCGCTCGTTCATCATTACCTATGGCGCCTTACTGGTATCATCAATACACTGAAGTCTGAACTGATCCTGTCAAATTCCAGACGGATTGGACCGGATTATCAATCCAGCAGATACTTCCGACCCGTTTCGTTCTCTGTTCTGCAGCATTCAACCAACGCAGGAACTTAAATAAAGCTACCAAGAAGTCTATGACGAAATATATTTTGAAATGCAGTTTATTCACAATCTAAACATGGACAGTAATTCAGCAGTTATTCGTCAGGTGCATTGCAGGGCTGGATCTGCCTCAGCATCTAACGATAACTTAGCCATGGTTAGTTTGGTGGCGTCATCAGTTCGGTCAGGCAGCTGCAGCGGTCCGGTCGGCGTCTTAGTACAGCTCGGGCAACTCGGTCTTCTTTGACAGTGTCACCACGAGATACAGGTAGTAAGTTAGGCGTAGCTACCGGAGTTCTGCACTGGAGCAGACCTGTACAGCTCGGGGAACTGTTCCCTGTGCTGAGCGTACTCTGGGAGCTGATAAGCCCGAACTGGCAGGTAGTGCACAATTGCCCGGTAGCCTATCCTCATCAGCAGTGTACTTCCACATGAATGTCTGGCCCTCCGGCGAGATGAACTCGTATGAAGCCAACTTTGCTGATGGGAGCCGTACCCCGGATCGAGGGCCAGGAAGCTTCTTGCCCACCTCCCTGCACCTGTGACGAGTTTAGAGGATGGGTCAGTCAGACAGCAGCCAAGTCAGAGATCACTTGGGAGAGACGACCAAGGCTATGGACAAGCTAGGTTGCGTCTCGTCTCCTACGTCACACCTCCATGCACTAGATCTAGGTTTACCATATACCACATATTTTTAGTATACTCCTAGTGTGCTACCAAAAATTTAAAATCAATTATATTCTTACAAAAAACTTAGACAGTAATGTTCGCAGTTACTGAATTCGGAAGAGCGAATGATACATAAAAAAAATATCCCATTTGGTAGAATTGCTGTAAGACATAGGAAACAGCACATATTGTCAAACTATTTAATGGTTCCATACGAAGACACCATCTCCATATTTGCCGAGTTGTTGGATTAGTTTGAGTCACGGTGGTGCCATGGCTAACACAGCCTGCATGGTCATCCTTCGCTTCCTCGAGGCCGCTCGCGATTAGGGCGCTCATGGCGCGATTATGGCCGCTCGCACGAGACTCACAAGGAGCTGTCTCTCGAGCACTGGGCGAACGGCCGCACGCGCACTCACATAGACACGTCCAGGACAGAATGTGCTGGAAATGGTTGCAGAGCACACCAATATTTGTGACGTCTGGCGAGGGCTCAAATAACATGCTGTGACGTTGTGAGCGCACATAATAAATAATTAGCACGCTCCTAACATTGTTCAGACAAACATAAAATAATCCAAGCCTTGCCAGAATATATCAGAAATATAAGCAACTGGTCACCATATTAAGACTAATCATCCACTCTCCGTGAATACCTTATAATATATCTTACTGCACCCATCCGTATTACGTCTCGCTACAGATATAGAAATTGTTGGGAAATTCGCGAACCTCGCATACTCTAGCACCTGTTTGTCACACCATACGCGTCCCCACACATTCTTGATAAAAGGCCGAGAGATCGCCTGTTATGAAAAGTCTCGCGTTGGTGAGCGATACACCGGTTAACGTTCATACCACTGTCAGTCGTGTATGTTCCACCACGCCTCGAAAATATTGAGAGGGCGCCTGGAGACGGAGTAGTCTACGTTAACAGCAGGTGACTTAGATCAAAGTAACCTCAATGGTAGGCATCGCTACTCGGGGAGAAGTGGAAAAGAGGGATGAGAAAGCAGAGACAGAGAGACCAGATCAAAATATAGCCACAAATGGGCACTGGGCAGCATAGTGTAAGTACCTAACAGGCTAGAGGTAAACAAATTCACGAATCTATTTGTAAAATAAGGTTAAACCAGAGGTTTAATATCTTCCATTTCCAAGCTTCAAGATGATTCACGAATGTTAAGACAATATTCATTTTGAAACATTGGAAATTCCGTAGATATTTCATGTACAATTTTGTTTTAAATGTGTGTGTTTATTTTGCCTAAAGAAGCTGTATTTTGAAGTTTTCCTCATAAACATTAACAAAGTTCGAAACTTAAGTGGAAGGAGATTCAATTAAAGTTCAGATATAATGCCTTCTGTTTCAGTCATTATTGTTATGGAACTCCATTGATCGCGTAGGCTTGATGTAGTTCAATGTAGATAAGAACATACATTCTGCAGCGTCGCACCAAGCATTTGTCCGCCCATGCCATAGTTAGATACCATACCATATACGTGGTTTGTGTTGTTCAGCTGTAATACCTTCTGTCCATTGTCCTGTTCGTAACCGAATTCGTAGTTGCCCTTGTCGTCCGAGTTGGAGAAGGCGTTCAGCAGTTTGATTTGCGGCTGTTGATAGTAACCTGGCGTAGTTTGGTATTTATCGCGTCGTAGGCCGGTATTTTTGCGTCGTAGGCCGGTATCTTTCTGTCGTAGATTGGTAGCCTCCCAACTGCGCCAGCCCTGGTGCCACAGCTGCCACCAGACAAACAAGCAACAAGCCTGCCAAACAGGGGACCGGGGTTACAGACATGCTATTACACGCGGAACAGGGACCGGGGTTAACCAACGGGGCCAACATAGCCTGCGGAACAGGGGATTGGGGTTACCAGACATACTGACATAGCCTGCGGACTGTATCACTTTGGTTTGAGTGTAAGTTTATTGTCATATACAATGTTAAATATCAAGCAGATTTGAACACATTTCACGTGGTAATGACTAAACGCTGTCAAACTTTCCGAAAATACGGAAAGGCTCCCAGTGAGTTGATAACCTGAATTCTTAGAATAGGGTATACTATACAATAATGATTTTGATATAAAGCGCTTAGAGATGTAATAGTTCGAAGTTCGAACCCATTGAAACCAACGACTTACAGATGTTTCATTCCTCTTAAGTTTAACCTACTCGTCATCATTGTATTGCCAGACTACGGATGGCACAATGAAGTTGTTGCATGGTATGTTGTTTATAAACCACAAAGTGGAACCAACTATCAACATACATACCAGCTTCATGGCGAGGTTGATGGAGCAACTGGACCGATCACAGCGAACCGTCTGCGACTGGTGCCTCTCCGCATGCCTTCTGGTCACTTATATACGACTCGTGCGCTAATCTGGCTCACGACGCGACACTCTGCGCGAGGCGAGGGGGGAGGACGGGGGTGCATCCTGAACTGAATCATCGCCCGACACATCTCATCGGGCCCGAAGATGCGGCCGGGCTAGGCGACAGGAGAATGCCAGTCCGGCATTCCGGACGAAAGATGGCCAACACGATGGCGTGTAGATTGTGATCAGGATTTGTGTTGGAATACACAGACCGGCAGGAGTGGCAGGGCAGACAAAGCACGCCTCGCATGGGTTTTTCCTCTCGCTCTCGGTGAGATGTAGTTTGATTTGTTAAGTCATTCGTAATGTGATATGAGATAACCCGCTTAAAGTGAGATGAGGAGTTATGGCAGCGTGTGAACAATGCACATCAGTGTCGACCTCGGCGTAAGTGAGACGGCTGATAATGGGGCGCATTGACGCCGCTGCTTTTGATGTAGCGGACTTTGTGACTGACACCTGGCGACTGGTCGCGATATCTGTTGCAGTGAATGCAGTTTTAAGCCTTCAGCTTCACGCAACGGCTGGGGGATATATATATATAATATATTATATATATATATATTATATATATCATATATATATTTTAGGGGTGTCAGAGCCGTAATGGTAATTTTCAACATGTTAAGAAATCACGACGTCAAGACTCAGTTTTTTGCGTTCTATGTAATCACAGTAAAGCTTGTGGGTCGAAATTTTGTGGTATTTGGAGGGTTTTTAGAGGTCGCGCAAGAGCTTTTAATTATTTATTATTTATATATGGTGGCACTATTAAGTCCTTGTTAGTTTCTTTGCTAAGCGGTACTCATTTGCTTTGAAACTCGTAACAGACTCGTACTCGTTAATCTTTTTTATAAAAATCACAAGCCGTCACAGTCCTCCTAAAAATCCAGTTTGTTCCCAATTTCTCCATTTTTTTTCGCCGTTTTTTCACCCAATAAACTGGCAAGGGCTTTCCACTTGTCACAACATGGAGAAGAAGGCGATTGCGTGATAGTTCCAGAATTCCCGTGCAGGAACGATGGAGCTCTGGAGGAAGGCCAGAATCCCCACGCAGAAAGAACGAAGCGTCATCGACTCCTCGAAAAAGATTCTGCAACAGGCTGGAAAACCTTAAGAAGAGCAAAGGACGAACGTTCGGAAACCAAAGTACAAACTAAGGAGCATTCAGAGAAGAACTTGACAAGCTGTTCAACATCAAGCACTTAAGGCGAAAAGTTGCATGAGATAGAAGAAAGACCCTCTTCCTAACATATTTGGAAACGGCGAGAACGGTAACGATAGGGTCAGTGGACGTCGTTCTGGCTCGGCGAGAAGAATAGGCGATGGAGAGATCCCAACGGGAAGCCCAAATGAGGCAAGAGGACGCGCTGAACGGAGAAGAGAGCACATTCGCCGAGATGGATGATTCGTCTTCGACGTCAACTGACAATGGAGGCGTCTCACCACCAAAGACAAGGCGGCTGATGAAATTAACGACCCGCAGAAGTCGCAGGAGGAACATCGTCACCTGACTTGGCAGCCGCCCTTGATTGCACTAACATGAGCGACAGGAACGCGTCGTACCTTCATCGTTGCAGCAACCGCTGCTAGCCTCGGCCACGATGTGTCGAAGTTAGCACTGTCCTCCAACACTTTCAGGTCGTCTAGGAGGAAGAATCGAAGCGAAAGAGCTGCTTCGATCATGGAGCAAGTAGCCACTTCGGGCTTTGGAGCAGCTTTTGTTGTTCCTTGGGACTTCAAGCTTCTCCTGCATTTACTGGAACTGAGAAGATTGACAGGCTGGCAATCCTTGTGTCGGGAAAGATATCCCGCGACCGGGAGTAACAGCTTAGCTGCTTGAAGTTCCGAAGATCGCAGCCAGTACAGGCGAGGAACAAGTAAATGTAGTCGTGAAGACGCTGAAGGACTGGAACTTGACTGATAATATGTGGGAATGAGCATAACACAATTGCAAGTAAGACTGGGCGACCGGGGTGGAGTCGTGCATCAGGATAGAGGCTGCCCTGGCAAGGACCCTTTATCTTCGCCTGTCGCCATAAACATTGCTGAGGTTCTCATCGGGAACGCATCAAGAAGATGTTTGGGTGCCTCCAGTGGCGCCTGAATGTTGGGCTGTTCAGGCGGTTCAGGGAAATGGGCTTTGTGTTGACTCACGATGCATTCCAAGCCGGAAACCTGACACTACATGCGAGGATGTACTGTCGATTCCGCGGAATTGTCACGAAGCGCTAGAACTTGTCCAGTCCGCTTTGGAGGAATCACACGTGAGGTATGACTACAAGGAGTTCTTTAGAACTAGCCTTCACGTTTCCTCGTTAGTCGCCTCCCCAACGGCACGAATTCAAGGCTCGGGTGCGATGCATAATGGCTTCGCTGGATGACCAAGGTTTTGTACTCGCTGAAGATATGGCTGTTCCGGGTGAATCGCCTACACTACGAAGAGCCGACACTGACAAACATTGCGCTTGTTCGCTTCGACGGTTGTACGGCTAAGTCTGGTTCAAGAGTCATGATGCCAGTAAATACTCCAGTGAATGACTCTTACTGCTGAAAGACATCGGCAAAGTACCCCGGCCGTCAACAAAGCATCGCAGATGCAAGGATAAGCGGCGTCAGGTGCCATGATGCGGCACGTCTGGTAAATGAGCCATTCAACTGGTTTCACTTCTCTCTTCAGTCCCATCGGCTATCGGTGAAGGGAAGCGGGAGAATGGTGGTGAACTGGTGACCATGGAGGAGTCAAAGGAAGGGAAGAGGATTCCTCCGAGAAGGGTGGTACTGGAAATGGCAACGATTCAAGAGACAAAGCTGGCCGACTTCTGCACCACAGGGGCCATAACCTTCTTCGAGACGGCAAGGATCCCGAGCGGCTTCCTTCGAATAGACCCAACAGAACGGGGAAGTCATCCATACTACATACATGGTAAGGCATTCCTGCAGTTGATCTCAGTGGTCAACGACATTGCAGAGGGAGGGGGAGGGGGTCAAACTCATGGAAGACTTCAACGCCACCCTCACTCGACAAGAGGAGCAAAAGCAGTTTTTCCTCCAAGCAGTCTCGGAACACAGACGGAGAGTTCCAAAGCCAACGACACAGTTCCTGACGAAGTAAAAGTGAGTAGAAATGCACCCCAAGTGCTACGGCCGTAACTCCGGATCTCCCAGCTGCGCGAGCGAGCCGACGCAATGGAGAAGGGACATATTGTGCAGAGGCTGCGGTTCCTCTACGTCAGCTGCCAGCACGTCACAAAGTAGCTGGGCAACCTGCGGGTTTGCGGCGTCGCACGCCGTACTACGTCAGCACACGTAGCTGGGCTAACCCGCCCTAGCAAGACTACACTAGTTTTTATACATGGTTCGATCTATTTGTGCGCGTCATTAGCGACAGTGTGAAAATGTGTCCGGTTTTACAGTTGTGTAAAAACTAGTTTCCATAGCCAAACTTGTGAGGCCCGTGCGCGACCCTTAAGTTTTTGTTCCAGCGATTTAATATTTCATAAGAATATATTATTGTAATGTAATAAACACAAAAATGAGTCTGCCGTGTCAATGAACCGAAATTATTAGTTTTTCTGAGCACCCTAAATTATATATATATATTATATAATATATATATAATATATTTATATATATATAATAAATATATTATGTGTGTGTTGTGTGTGTTTAAACAGAAAAATAATAAACAATACAAGTACGATTAGTGCAACTGCACACTGCATATACTTTGGGACCTCTCGCAGACTGTGAAACATAAATCAAAAACTACCGCCCATCAAGGAGGCATCACCCCACCGCGGTGGGGCGATGCCTGAGAGGCGGTGCACCGCCTCTCCAAAGCAGCACGCCGCCGACCCGCGCCGACCGCCGTCCCTTGGCTCACAGCTTAAGAGTTAAATATTTGTGAAGATAAAAGGAATTGTTGAAATGATTGTGCTACCGTAAAGCAGGGTGTTAAGGGACTGTGGGGTGTTAATCCTATTCCCTGCGGGCGGCCAGAATTACGTTAACCTGCGTGGGGGGGCAGATTCTGACACCCCCCATAGATCTCGAGAACCGCTCGAAGGCGATTTTGCATGAGGACAAACACCATTTGATTCGTCGTGACGAAATCTTTCAGGTTAAGTCATCGATTTTTTTATTTTTTTTTTACAAAAATGGGCGGTCAGGGGGATAAAAATACGAAATTTTTGGGTGTTTTTTGAAAGGTCATTGTGGCAATGTGATTTGACCGATTTTGATGCAAAGAACGTTTTTGAGCTTCTTATGTCATGGTCTTTAATGTGTGAGAGGGACAAGTACAAAAACGAAAAATCATAGGCGTACTCAGGGCTAAAAAATGGGTTTTTTTGGATACAAAATGTGCTTTTCCTGCGTGTTTGGGACGTGGAACGTCACATGTGGGATTTGTTGCTGTAATTTGTTAAATGTAACAAATTATGCATAGGCGGATTCAGGTAAACAACGTGGGGGGCACCATTGCGAACGCCTTTTTATTCTTGCTTTTTTGAAGTTGAGGCCTAAAATTGACGGAGGATATCGCCTCCGCATTTTTATGTACCTGAGTGGCCTCTGTTTAAGAAATATGTATTATCCATTAATGGTATGATTCATAAAGCATTACTTAATTTCTTCCGCTTTTATTCCACCGCAAACTACGAAGGAAGTATGCGCCGCACAACCGCATTCGTAACGACCTCCCAAAAACATGACCCAGGAGCCGCCTCTGCCCGGCCGATTTTTTCGAAATTTGAACAGAACACGCGTCATTCATATCTAGGAAAATTCCGAAAGTTTCAAGACGATAGATGTAACGGTTCAGAAGCGGCGGGCGAAAAACTCCCGGGGGGGGGCAGAATTTGCCTCCCCGCAGGGAAGGCAAATTCTTTTTAACTTTTTCAGTCACATGGGGAAAGTTAAAGTTTGCTGTTCTCCTGAATTTGAAGATGTACAGTCGGATTATTATGTATCTTCCCTGTCTTAGTTTCTAAAACTCATCTAGTTTCACTTATGTGTACAGTCTCTCTTGAAAGTATCTGTGCACTGCGGTGGGGGCACCACCCAGCCCAACCACGGTTGTGTGGACAAATTTGAGAGTCACTGAGTGTCTGACCCTACCAGGGATCGTGAAACGCGAGGG
>VOPJ01009289.1:0-22334 GCA_014673585.1 Semibalanus balanoides
CAGGACGTGAACAGAAAACCAGACGATTGTCATTGGCAATAACTCGTCAAACTTGCAGAAAAAGTTGTAAATTCAAGGAAAAGTCGGAAAGTTTTATATTAAAGTGATTTTCTTTACGTAATATTTCTGCTCAGGCAAGACAAGTCCAATGGATTATAAGCAATTTGTTGAATATAAGCAATTTTCTTTGTCAGGCTTCACCAGTAGCCGACTGCAGGCTTTACCAGACTCCAACGCTACCCCCCCCCCCCTAGAGAAGACGGGGTCGCGTGGCCTTAACCTCCAAACGGCCAGCGCAGAGGGAGAGATGACGTCGCACTTCAAAGTCAGTGACGTCACAAATGACGTCAGACAGATTTATCTGAGCCAGCCGGTTAAAACGTTGTTGACTGGATAGATATACTGGGTTATGAAGGGAAGTATTACAGGTTTTCAAGCAATGAATAATGAATTGAATATCTTCAGGGATGTAGAAACGCCACAAGAAGTTTGGGGGGGCAGTGAAACTTTGATCTCGTGTTGAGAGAAACCCAACCGCTATGGAATATGTGTATGCAGAATTGGGCTCTTCTCGTCTTGGCGAACATTTTGCCATCAAATATTAGTATCACCGATCAAAAGAAGGAAAATTTTAAAAAATGTCCCCTTTCAATAAAGGTTTCTGCAATAAAATATAATAGATGAGAGGGGTGTAAGAACGTATTATGCGTCGCATATGGGACCGATTAATGTGGTCCGTTTAATGCCTTGTTTGGCCAACTTCGCCGAAAGAAGTTAATTTGAACGTTAAAACGAGATTCCGTATAGCACTATGACGTCACAAGTTCAACAAAATCGGATCTGATTCTCAGGTATGTTGGACAGGGGCTGACCTTAAGTAACCCATGGTAGTTTTTCTTTGACCGCTGCGATTGAAGATAAAACAAATCAGAAAGTTTCAAAGGGGCGTTTCAAATAGCCTTTCACAGTAAGAGCTAAGTATCGTTTCGCTGCTTTGCATAAAACAACTTATTTAAAAACACTGCGGAACAAGACAAACCTTAATTTTGACTACCTTTAATTAGTCAACACTTGCAAAATAAAGCAAATGTGTTTGTTTTCGCTCTCCTGACGCGCAAAAAGAGGCGACAGGTACAAATCCAGTTTTTTCCAGAATAAAGAAGATTGACATAATTTGGGCGGCAGTGTGTTCTGTGTAGTAAACAAAAAAAAACAGCTGACACAAATCAAACCATGTTTCTAAGTTGATAAGAAGACGCCTCGATTTGCATACAAAGCAGGTGAAACGCAAAATTTGTACCTATACGCCAGGACAAAATATGAAATGTAACGTCATAATACTAATATTTGTTACGGTTAAATTACGCTCCACCATTTTCAAGTAACCAAAAGCAAACTATTCCCGATCAAACTATTTTGGTGTTAAAGTCATGGGCGTCAGTGTCAGCTGATAGGGTCAGCAATGCTAAATGAAGCGCAAATATAATATTCAATTTTGATGCATCCCTCCAAACATCAGGTATATCAGGATTCAGTGGACCGGCTGCTGTTGTTGACCTTTATACAACATGTTGGGCATACGAAGGTATTCTACTTAGCGTATGAGGCGCCTGACAATAACTGTCAAGATAACGAGCAAAAAAAGGGGACAGGGATATAGATACTACCTACTCAGGTGACCTCGAAGGGAAGGGAGATACTGCTAATAGGACCTCGAAGGGAAGGGAAATACTACTATTAGGACCTCGAAGGGAAGGGAAATACTACTCAGGTGACCTCGAAGGGAAGGGAAATACTACTCAGAGGACCTCGAAGGGAAGGGAAATACTACTCAGAGGACCTCGAAGGGAAGGGAAATACTACTCAGACGACCTCGAAGGGAAGGGAAATACTATTCAGACGACCTCGAAGGGAGGGAGAGGAGCTGTCCACTGCAACGCTTCTAATCTACAGAACCTCTTATGGAGCCACTTTCAGAAGCTTCGATCAGCCCGCACGGAGCCCCGCCCACTCCGTAACAGTGGAGCCCCGCCCACTCGCAGCAGTGGAGCCCCGCCCATTCGCAGTGCCCGAATCACATCCCGTTCCCACTCCGTCCAGACTAGCAACAGCGCGCAGCGCCTACAGTGCCACCTATCGACAGCTGCAGAAACTTCAGCTGTAGCTACGGCCACCACGCGGCGCTACTGTCGCCAACCTGCCCCTATCCGCCGCCTCATATCAACCCGAGCCTGGAATTTTGAATGAGAGACAGTGCACGAGCACGCGTCAGCGAAGGGATAGCCCATTGGCTAGCGTAAGCGGGCTGCTGGCTAGCATAGGCAGCCCATTGGCTAGCGCAGACGGTCCGCCCGCTAGCAGCAATGCCAGATGGAGAGTACCAGACAACGCAAGCTGAAAAACGAACACATCACAGCCGAAGGTCCCGCTCCCTTTACATGCCGATACGACCCCAGGCGGGGCCCTGACGACGCGTTGCGGCCTCTGGCGGCAGAGCTGGAAACTCCTCCCGTTCAGACCCCGTGGGATGTGAGAATGGGCCGCTGATGGGTCGTGGTAGCCCAACACAGCGCCAGAGCGCGGCTGCGGCTTCAGGACACAGGTGGTGTCTCAGCAGGGTGGCAATCACCGGAGCATTCATCGGTGAACAGCGCAAGACAGCAATCAAAAGCAGAGACAGAGCGCCAATTTGCAGGGGGTGAATACCTTTCGAGACCAGTCGTAATGCTTCAACATATTTGTGATGACGTTTTATCAATTTAGTCTGAATGTTTTGAATTAATGAATTTCACAAATCAGGACCCATGCTAAGCAAAGCTTGTTGCGCGGGCACTGAAATTAAAGGGAATGTTTCACATTAACATAATATTTGAGTTGAGATGGCCAAGTTGTTGGAATTCCATTGAAATTAAGTATTGTGGAAGTTAAATCACCCACAGAGGTCTAATCGAAAGTAAATTTGAGTTTGGTTTTGACATCTGCAAAAAAAACCCTAGTGTAGCCTCTTAAAGCCGATGTCGTCGTCCCTTCTTTATCAAAATATTGATTACAGTCAGACTTGTTTACCTTTGGCCATACCTACATTACCCATACACTAGCCATACATATGGCAGCATGAAGGTTTTCAATATTTCCCAAAATTCCTTCATATGACGACATCAGCCCAAATATGAAAACTTATTTTTTAAAATTGGACACTGTTTGTGAGAAACAAATGTCATAATCGTGTTCGGCAGCAATTACTTCATATTTTGCACCACAAGCGGCGTTTTCACGATTGGATTACTTTTGCAGCGAGAATGTTTTAAAACATTCCCTTTAAGACTCGATTTTCTCTCCTAATAATCTTAAAATGAGTCTGTAATGACTCAGTTTGTAAACTATTATAAGGATACCACAACTTGACCTTTTAAGTCGTTTTAAAAATGTAACCTGTGTAATTTACAACCCCTATAAAATGTCAGACCGGGGAGTAGATTCCAGCTTCACCGCCAGGGGAGCCACCGTCGCTGGGTGGCGCGTCCAAACAACAGCTACGTCACGATGCCACCCCGAGAGAGGACAGTGAGAAGCACTGAGGGAAGAAACTCTGCCGCCTGTCACCGGCCGACATAGCGCCAACAGTAGCCAATAAATGGTCAAGAAATGCCAAGAATAAGCTTACAATTGCAAATGGTATCCAAACAACGGCCAAGGATTGCAAACAACTGCCATCCAGGTTTGCACGTTTTTTTGCACGTCCAGGTTTGCATGGTCGTTTGCACCTTAATGCAAAAAATGATGGCGTTTTTATGCAATTGCCGAAAAAGGATTATATATAGCAATCGGAAAAATGCGAGACTTAGTCTGTTAAAACTGGTTTCTTTCATTAAAATCAACAGCATTGTTTGGCTTTCTCGATCCTGTCGTAAACAAAGATTAAAATTTGTTTAAAAAGCACGGTCAACGTGTCTAGCTTGCAAAAATGGTAAGCCAATGCTAAAATGCGCCAGGAAAAAATAGAAAACCCAGCTTAACGCATACCAGTGGCCCATGGCCACCATAACGCCACCTACCGCCAGCCCCATCAACTAATAACAGCGCTCCGTTCACCCTCCATACCCTGATTCCTCTCCTAAACCGCCTCACTATCACGTCGTTCACGCTACGAAAACAAAACAAGAAAGACTGAAGGCCCGCACTTTTCATCACCGTGGAAGCAGCTGCACGCACGACACCTAACGGCCCCCTCCGAAGCTTCAGTTCAGCGCCGGCACGATAGAGGGCAGCGCCGTCGTCTTGCATATCACATTCGTTGCTCGCCGGTGGCGGCTGTGGGCCGCGTCTATTGCTCTGCGCCAGTGTCCTCAACATCCGGCTCAACAGCCTTTGACGCCTCCTTCACCGTAGATGGATCTGTCTCCTGGGCTTGACTGGCCGGCCCCACTGGCGGTCCCGCCGGTGACCCCGGGGGTGCCGCCGGTGGCCCCAGCGGTCTCACCGGTGACCCCGGGGGTCCCGCGAACCCAGGAGGCCCCGGCGCCGCTGGCGGGGCGAGAACCGCCGGGGGAGAGGGCGGCGCTGGCGGGGCGGGCGGCGTCGGCAGCGCGGCAAGATTCGGTCTCTCGGGCAGACTCGGCGCTCGCTCCAAGACCCCCGGCGACCTATCGGCGAGGATCGTGGGCATCTCGGCCAGACTCGGCGAGACAAGGTTGGCCGCCGGTGCCCCTCCGGCGAGGCTCGGCACCCCTCCGGCGAGGCTCGGCACCCCTCCGGCGAGGAACGGCGTCGCCAGCTCGAACCGCCGCTCCTCCTGTTTGTGGATCTTGGTGTGCGTCTTGAGGATGGACGAGCGCGCGAAGCTCTTGCCGCACGTCTTGCAGTCGAACGGTCTCTCGCCGGTGTGAATCCGACAGTGATCCTTCAGATGATGGCGGAACTTGAACGCCTTGCCGCACCAGTCACATCTGAACGGCCTCTCGCCCTGATGCACACTCGCGTGCTCTCTGAGCGCCGCCGGCGTCTCGAACGCCCGCGTGCACACCTTGCACGTCACTGGCACGCCCTCCTCCGCCGGCGTCGGCGTCGACGGCTCGGACCTCTCCTCGGACGCCCCAGGCGAGGCGGCGCCATCCCCCGCCGACAGATTCAGCGGCCCTCTGCCGTCCATCTCCGACCCCATGTGGCGCCCCCGGATCATCGGCATCATGCCGAGAATCCCACCGCTGATGCCCGACGTCGGCGCCAGCTCGCGGAGCCCGAGTCCCAGTGACGGCAGGTAGTGCATCTCTGACCTCAGGCCTGGTGGCAGGTGGTAGGGCGACAGACGCACCGGCGAGTCGCCCTCGCTCCACAGCTGCCTCGCTCCAGCTGTGGAGCGAGGCAGCTCCTCCCGGGTGTCGTGCGGCGGCCAGCTGTGGGAGTGCACGGGCGGAGCGACAGAAGGCTCGTCGGGTCGGCCTCGCGCCGGCGGGCCGCGGATGACGCCGCCGCTGCCGGCTGGCGGCGGCTCCGGCGCACCAGCCTGCCGGGCGGAGGCCGTGGCCGTGCCGTGGGCGGCCGCGTGGTGATCCTGGAGCTGGGTCTGAGAGAGGAAGCTGCACCCGCAGTCCCGGCAGAGGTAGGCGGTGCCGGCTGCCGGGCCCTGTGAAGACACGGAGGGAAATTGGTGTCAGGTGTGGCCTGTGAGGTTCATAATTGGGGATATGGTGTCAGAAGTGTGGATGCAGTGTAGACATTGAAAACACGGCGTCGGAAAAAGTAAGGGTATTGGATCAGAAGTGTAAATATGGTGTCAGATGTGGAAATAGTTCAGGACACTGCGCCCCGGGAATGACGTCATGCGGTCGACGGTCGACGGGTGCGAACGAGGTCGATGGTAGACTGAGGTCGAGAAGCAGCCGCTTGGGGTAGAGCTGCCACTTTTGGGACACTGCGCCGGGAATGACGTCATGATGTAAGGTCATGATGCGTAGCTCAGAAATTTGACAGCAATATTTCAGATGTGAGATATGTAAGTGTGAGATGAGATGTGAGATGTGTAAGACACAACGAGAGCGAGGGGACTGTCACTGTCACTGTCACTGTCACTGTCACTAAGTGGCACTAAGTTCTGAACTGTCACTAAATGCTGACAAGCTGTCTTCTTGGTTACCGTGAGCTGAAGGAAATTGACAACTTTAACCCGCGCACTGCAGGGGGTTCGCGCCGAACACGAACTGCAGGGGGGGTTGATTTCCGCCCGTGACGATCCAAATAACTACGCACAGTAGCGACAAGCGGAACGGCTTAGATAGTCTCTAGGCAAGCTCTATCGAAGATATTTCAGTTTTTCTTTGGATAGGTCACCAATTGGTCACCAGGTGGTCACCAAAGTCAGATTTTTCCGGTTTCAGGACTCTTTTAGGACTCTTTTCCAGAAACCCCCAATTATCTTCGGGAAACTGATGATATTGGCAAACAATTGAGACAATCGATAGCCTTAATTTGCAATCGCTGTATGTCCTCAAATTGTCTCAGATCAATGTGTAGGCTCAGAGGTCATGAAAGGTCAACATACTGTTTTTAGCAAACCAGTTTTTCGTGATAGCATGTCACCTAAGAAGATGCGTAAAGATTTTGACGGCCATCGTGTTTGTGCATGATGCGGCTAAAATATATACGTGTGACCTGTTAAGGTCATCAAATTTGACCAAAGGTCAAGGTCATTTGGTGACCAAGTAGGTCAGATTATATGGGGCAACGCGGCCAGACTAGACGAACACATTGGTGCTCAACTATCGTTCTCTATTCGCTTTCAAGGTTATTAGCAAATCATTGCTGATGACTCAGATGACCTCAGATGACCTTGTAGAGATCCTGACAACATTGCACCTTGTCATTTAGAATTAGCAAAATAGCATTATTCTGAAGATTAGCCTGATCCAATGCATATTTTGTGAAGGGAACATTTGTTTTATTTTCATCACTTATATGGGGAGTTCAGGAATGACCTGACCCTTTGGTCACCGATACGAAAATCTGAGATAACGAATTGTAGGTATGATATTCTGTATGAATCTGGCAAGTTCAAAACTTTCAAAAAAGCTGTGGCTTTGGCACGAACGCAACATTTTTGAGGTGAGGTCACTGAAAATGGACTTTGTGACTTGACCTGAGATGACGTCTTGTAATGACTGCCAAAGAGGTGTACGAAATTTGGCGGCCTGCGCGCCGCGTTTTTCCGCTACTCCTGAAAAACCTGAGGGGGGGCGGAAATCAACCCCCCCTGCAGTGCGCGGGTTAAAATAGGGCATTGTTGGCCATCTGAAAAGCGGGGAAGTGCTATGTTGAACAGCATCGACATTCTGAGGATCTATATAGGTATGCAACATTTGCAAAAACATTATGTGCATCGTGTTCTAGAAAAAGTGACGTTGCTTAGGTATGTGTCGTTGGCTGCCACTCGTACATCTGTCAATAAAAATACGACCACATACACTATTCACAGTGTAAACCTCCATCTGTTTTAACTAAATGACTATGCTTTCAATGAAAATGAAACAAGTTCTACAGGGATGAAAGCGCATGTCATTCCATGTCTTGCGTTATTTAATTGTGAATCGTTTTGTTGGATGAGCTTCATTGTCCGTATACTGATTTGAAAATGGTATTGCATTTCACAATTTCGTGAATAGTTATTTCCTCATACTGAAATAGATGATCGCCTAACGTCAAACATGTTGACTTTTCGTTACCGATGCGTAAAACTCCTCGTTAATCAGAGCGGACCCTTAAAATGCAGCGTCCGTGAATGGACTTGCAGTTTGCAAGCAAAGGCTCAGTATCTACCTGGAAGCGAATCAATTCCACTAACTGAAAATTAACTTCACTGTTACGAGTTGCTTACGCATGAATCATATTGTGGGGGCAAGTGCGTTAAACGGCAGGGTTCGTTGTCCTTGTGAATAAAGACGACCTTTTTAAGGTGACGTACCCTCCTCAGATACGTGCTTTGTTGGTATTCACTGAAGTTCAGATCGGCACGGATCGACAGACAATAAGCGGATAGCCAAATATAAATCAGATGTAGGCTTTGAGCAGCGCTAACATGGTCATTGCTGGATGTTAGCAGTCTTTCTAATGGAATTCAAATGCAGAAACGATAGGCCGATACTCTATCCACATAGTCCCTAAAAGTGATGATCCCCTCAGCCCTCGCACAAATCACACCGCGCCATATCAGCAACTTCATGACAGAAAAACGGTCAAAATTACCCTACCTTGAGGCATGGATTGTTGGCATGTTGGCATGGATTGTTTTGTTTATATATCGGTTTCGACTATCGTTGATATGTTGATTGACATGGACAAATTCGGCCTTTGCCCTTGCGTGACCAGTGTGAAACCTTTCACCACTAGTGTCACAAAGTGTGTGGGTTTCAGTAACCAACAAAGTGGCAGCTCTACCCCCAGCGGCCGCTTCCATCAGTCCCGGCTACCATCGACCTCGTTCGCACCCGGCGACCGTCGGTCGTATGACGTCATTCCCGGCGCACAGTATCCTGAAGGCGTGTCAGTCACGCGCTCCCCCCCCCCTCCTCTCCACCTCCTCCCATTATCCCCCTCCCTTCTCCAGAGAAGCGCGCACTGCACCTCCCACCGCCACTGGGCAATCGATACGAGTGTTCGCGGCGGCCGGGAGTTAGCGCTACAGTCCATAGATGGCAGCACCGAAGGTAGTGGGGTATTTCGCAGCTCCGCCAGCAGATGGCAGGGAGATCGACGCGCCAACGGCGACTTCGCGTCGGCTGAAGGATTTGCAGAAATGTTTTGCCTAGCAGGGACCATGGGTGGATTTGGAAGAGGTGGTTTGGGCCAGTTTAAAGAGGTCAAATCACAAAAAGTATAATATTTTTCTGAAAACTCATCGGATTTCACTTGCTTATGCATCGTAGCTGAACTGATAGGTACAAAACAAGCATTCCGTAGAAAAGTTCAATATATTTTTGAATTTTTGACAGGAAATGTATCTAATTTGCGACAGTTAAAATGGTCTCAAGTTTAAGGGGCCATGCCCTCCCCCCCCCCAAAAAAAAAAAATATATATATATATATGTATATATATGCATCCACCCAAGGCAGCGACGTAAGAACGTCACGAAAAGTAGGTACGGAAGGGAGGTCTGTGAAGCTTTGATCTCGTCTTGGGGGAAAATCAAACCGACTAAGCGACATTTCTTTACATATTTGTTATATTCTCATCTTGATATCACAAATTTTCCTCATTAAACAAAATTAAGTATGCAAAGCATGCCAATCCGGAAAACTGTTGTACTTCCTGGGATTTTCCAACACAAAAATTGCCGTTTTGAATTATTCGCCTGAGACCACTGTCCAGACCTCGCAAGGTTAGAATAGTTATCCACTGTAGGATAGCGCTTCTTTGAGGCTCATAATGTAAAATAGAAAAAATACAAACCATAGCCTCTAGGTGAAGATTGCACGTAACCATTTAGATCACACCCTCGCACCAGACCTAGTGTGTTCTCTGTGGAAACCGCGCTCTAGAAACAGCTCCACCGACAGCCCGATCGACCCAGCATTGCGCAACCTCAACATAGAGCATCCTCGAACGATAATAATTATCAACGAAGGAAATGTGTCATTTGCCAAGGAAGCCGAAGGCCTCAAAGGAGGCACCATATTCAAAACCTCGTGAAGGCGGAGGCCGCGTATCGGCCACCACTGGCGGATCCAGAACCTGGGAATGAGGGGCTAAATTGTAAAAAGTTTCATCAAATTCGAAAAACTCAACGGATTTGGCTTCCTGTAGCTTACTGAAGTTAAACAATAAGTATCCTGTAGTTAAGAAGTTTATTAATTCCCTCTAGCAGTGGAGTAATGTCAAGAGTGTTACGCAGATTCAGGGCACAAGAAGGGGCTAACGTCCCTGCCGCCCCCCCCTGGATCCGCTAGTGTCGGCCACCTCTATAAAGGCTGCAGGGCGGATCCAGAGGTGGGGTTGCAGAGGTGCGCGGCCTCCCCTAACCTTTATGGTTAGGTCAGATTCGGTTATGACGGTTATGTTATGATTATATATTTATATATAAATACTGAGGTGATGCGCCACTTTTGTCGTCTTGGTGCACCTGGCTTGATCCACTCGTGTTAAAGGGACTGTCCCACCTTAAAGGGAATGTTTCACTTCTCTGAAGTTTGTCCAATGTACGCCGCTTGTGGTGCAAAATATGAAGTAATTGCTGCCGAACACGATTCTGAGCATTTGTTTTCCTGCAACCAAAGCATGCTCAATTTCAAATGAAAAGAAACTAAAGTTTTAGTATTGGGCTGATGACGATCATATGAAGGAATTTTGGATATAGAAAAAGACCTTCATGCTTGCAATATATGTATGACTAGTGTATGGCTAATGTTAGCCGAAATGTAAACAATTGCATGCGATGTTTCTGAGGGAGGCGAGTCAAGACGCCATGTGTGTCAGGGCGCCGGATGTACCGCTGTTCTTGCGTTGGGTTGTGATGCATATTGCATGTACTTATCTGCATGTCTATTACGATGCATGCTAAAATTACATATATTGTTTAGGTATCGTCCATACGCGGTTCTCCAATGTATGTTATTAGACCAGTTTTGTCTCAGAAAAACAAAAGATGTATTTATTTGTTCATATCTGGCCAATAAAAGTCCAAAAAATGTAAAACAAGTCTACTTTCATCAACATTTGATAAAAAGAGATGACGACATCGGCTTTAAGCGGCTACCTAATACACTAGGGCCTTATTTTTTTGCAGATGTCAAGAACTCAAACTCAAATTTATCTTTCGATTAGCCTCTGTGGGTGTTTTTAACTTCTACATACTTAATTCAATGGAAATGCCAAACAATTGGCCATCTCAACTCGATCTATGTTAATGTGAACATTCCCTTTAACCATAAGATTTTAAGTTGTAGAATTTGCGTGCTTGACATGTGCAATAATATGGTAAGTAGTTAAAGGCCGACATACGGGTTCCGCCTGAAAAGAATGCACCTTTGCAGTTGTATTGCCTTAAAACACGTTAAGACTATATGAGAGTGACCTCGTTGCTCATTTAATTCCATTATTTCACATTATCACTTTAAACTTTGACTTTTCAAGATTGTATCTGATAACGATACTTGATCGGGATTACTGTACACCACTTTTAATATCTCTATCCTGTTTCCGGTGGTTCCGGCGTGCAGAGACGGCTGTCTATACCTATCAGCAAGTACTGCAAAAAGTAACGCGGTGGCATCACCGACACTTTTGAAAACGTCCTTAGTAAACAGATGCATTTTCCAGAAAAAATGTGGTTAAACCGTGGGCTTCTAACCACCTTGATAAGTACGTTTTACTGTATACCTCAATTATCTGGGGAAAACCCCGTATAATCCCTTAAAAACAACACTGAGGTCGAACACAGAGAAATTGTGCGAGTTGGTTTTGACAATCAAGTAACATTTCCATGTCCCCAAGTATGAAATGTGCCCTGAGCCGATATCGTAGTCTGCTCTTTACTAATGTGATAACAGTCAACTTGTTTACCTTTGGCCTAACATTAGCCATAACACTAGTCCTACTTATGTGCAGCGTGAAGAGTTTTCTTTTTTCCAAAACGATTCCTTCATCATGACACAGCCCAATATTAAAACTTTTTTATGAAATTGAGCACTGTTTGTGAGAAACAAATGTCATAATCGTGTTCGGCAGCATTCTCTTCATATTTAGCACCACAAACGACGTACATTTGACACATTTTTTAAGGTGGGACAGTTCATGTAACTGCTGCACAACGAAAGGACCACGTATATCAACCGCCTGCAAACCGAGACATACGTGGTTCCTCCCCTCCACGGTGCACAGCTGACGGGAACCCCCTACTGCCCACCACAGCTACCTAAGCCTCACCCACCACTATCTAAGCCTCACCCACCAAGCGGCCGGCGCGCGCTGCCCGATCTGGCAAATCTGGCAGCATGTCCTCCGACTCGGAGAACGGCGCCGGCCGAGTGACCTTTCGACCGCGGTCGGTGGGGGGGGAGGGCGTGCGTACCCTATGATCTCCCAGTTCAGAGCCGCTGCAGCCGCCGCTGAAGGCCAGGGTCGGCAAGTATCGATTACGCCTTAGGAGGTCTATGTGAGTTGGAGTGGTTATCTATTATATTTTAATCTTGTATTATCATATTTATCCGTATTATATTATTTGTTGTATTTATAGTAGGAATTGCAATAAGTATAGCCGTTGTATTATATATGTCCAATGTAATATATTATGATTGTATGTGGTATGATGCCATGTACTGAGTATTGTTAATGATTTCGTAATTATGAGTTTATATATTGTATGATATGATGTCATGTATTAGGTATGTTATGTCTTATAATATATTATGTCCATATTGTGCGTACTATCTTATGTACATATTATGTATCGTATTGTATTGAGTCGGCAACAGACAGCCGGTATCCGGGAATCAGTCAACTCGTGTTAATCAACTCAATAAACTCCGACAATTCACGTCTACTAAGTCAGTAAAGACAACAAGCAGACTTCATCAGTTACCAACCACCTTAAGGTCTGACGGTAGACGGACATCTTGGCAACAGCGGGCAACATTAACGCGGCAGTAACAGCTCAGTTGTTTATTCCTGTATTCATGAAAAGCATACACAGGACACGGGTTCCAATGACAGTGTTGTTCATTCAGACGCCACATTCACAATCACATTCACACGTCACATTCACACATCACATGCACACATCACATTCACGACGTTCAACATTCCACATACACATTCACACGTGCATCACGCAGAGGAAAGGCATGGATGACAAATTAACAAGGCAATACCGAACTAAAAATAATAGATAAAATAATAAATTAGCTCAACTAATACAATAAATAAATATATACCAACTAAATAATTTAATAAACAACCAACTACAAAAAGCAGTAGAAGGACCCGAACTATCGCAACAAGCGCATCGCTCAAACGCAAAAAGATGGCGAATGTAGCTTATTATCGATGAATGCTTAAAGGGAATAGTTCACCTTAGCGAGTAGGGTTTGAAGTTGATAAGCCAAGTTTGTGGCGCATTGCTCAAAAGACTTGTGGACAGCTGTTTGCACATTTTCCAGGAACCTCTTAATATTAAATATTCATGTCTAAAAGTCGGGACCAAGGTATAACGTAAAACTTGCCAGATCGCTGAATTGGGCTGATTTTGGGCTGTGTTGACGTATGATTAAATGACGCAACTAGATGACTAAACTTTGGGAAAGTGTAAAGTGTGCTTGACAAAACCGAACTGTTTCAGTAGTCAGTACCTCATTCTTTTTATTGGAGAATGAACTTTGTCAGGTAATGCTATGCATAGTGATTTTGATGTTTAAATCTTCTATAATTTTTTTCTTAACAACGTTCTGTAGCGTATGCGTAGCGTTCAGCGCTGCCTGAACGTTCCAGGCTCGCGTACAAATTGTTGATCTGTTCCCACTCACCGATCCCACCTCGTATCTACCAGTACGCGCGTGCCGCTGTTTGATTGACCGCCCGCGGCGCAGCCGCCCGCTGAGTGATAGGAGCCGACCGTGCGAGACCGGTACGCAGTGAGCGTTAGACCGTATCATACCTTGTGACACATAATTCAGAACGGCACGCCCCAGAGCAACGGACATGTGAGGACGGATGTGCGGACACCACACTTTCAATAGTGAAATCTAATAGTGACGAATACCTACTTAAAGCAAGTACTGTGAATGGGGTTTTCAAAGCTTGCTATTTTCCGGCATCTTAACTAAGTACTTGGCAGTACCACCATAGTAGATACGACTACGAATTTCTCACTAAATCGATGACCGTTTCGTTCTCGCCAGCTGATTTTCGCATTACTGTTGAGAAAAAATATGAATTATCACCAGATAATTGACATTTTAATTTGCTTTTTCCGCGTAAATATAGGTTTCTTGGACTTATTAGTAATATGATACTTAATTTTTTGCTTCTCTTCATCATTTCTGAGCTTTTTCTCGTTTTTTTTCAATGTGAACTATTCCCTTTAAAGGGATGTATATCAAGAAAGAGCGAGACAGCCACACACTGAGAGCGAGAGAGCGACTGCACGAGAACATGACAGCGAGAAGACAAGACAGCGAAAGCGAAACAGCGGGAACAAGCGAGACAGTAAGAGCGACAGCGACAGCGACAGCGACAGCGACAGCGACAGCGAGAGTCAGCGAGCGAGAGAGCAAGAGAGAGAGCGAGAGAGAGTAAGAGTCAGGGCGAGAGCGCGAGATCTTGCCACGTGCCGTTCCACCTCAGTCGACCTCCTCGGTCTCAGTCGGCCCCAAAAATAGCCGCCGGCGCGCCGACGCCGTCCGTGATTGCGTCAGGAAATGTTGCAGACATTGATTGTCGCAGCACGCATGGCACGACCTTGAATGCACCGCCGCCTCCCGCCGCCCGCCCGCCCGCCGCCTGCCGGCCGCGCCTGCCGACTGCCGGCCGCCGCCCGCCGTCGCCCGCCGCCCGCCGCTCGCCTGCCGTCGCCGCCCGCCGTCGCCGCCCGCCGTCGCCGCCCGCGCCTGCCGCCCGCCGCCTGCCAGCTAGGTAGTTGTGATGGTGATATGGTTTGGATTAGAGAGGCAAATTTCGGGACCACGGAGCCGGTGCCGGGCCCCAATTCAGGCCCGGCGGGCCTGAAGCTGTGTCTGAACTGACGCTTGCTGGTCCCATGCGGGGCTCAGCTCACAAGTTCATGCCGGGCTCACCTCACAAGTTCATGCCGGGCTCAGCTCACAAGTTCATGCCGGGCTCAGCTCACAAGTTCATGCGGGCTCCAGCACACAGTTCATGCGGGGCTCAGCTCACAAGTTCATGCCGGCTTCAGCTCACAGCTTCATGCCGGGCTCAGCTCACAAGTTCATGCCGGGCTCAGCTCACAAGTTCATGCCGGGCTCACCTCGACACTAGCTCACAAGTTCGGGGATTTAAATATGGTTTAATGTATAATGAAGTAGACATACAGATTGGTGGCTGCCGGGCTTAGCGGGTGCTGTCACATGTGGCCGGGCTTGATGCCGGTGCCAGCTCATTTATGAGCGGTGGCGGAGGCGGTGCCGGCTCCTTTTTTGATGATGTTTTTGCATCACTAGTTTGGATACAGTTCTGTTGTGTAACATACTGACCAGAGCATCGTTTTGTTAACGGCAGTGACCGTTATATGGGGTAGGCAGTGACCGTTATATGGGGTAGGCAGTGACCGTTATATGGGGTAGGCAGTGACCGCTTATATGCGCAGGCAGTGACGTTATACTGGGGTAGGCAGTGACCGTTAATGGGGTAAGGCAGTGGACCGTTATAATGAGTAGGCTAGTGACGGTTATTATGGGGTAGCAGTGAACCCGTTTATATGGGCAGCAGTGGACCGTTATATGGGGTAGGCAGTGACCAGTTATATGGGGTACGGCAGTTGACCGTTATATGCGGCAGGCAGTGACCGTTATATGGGGTAGGGCAGTGAGTTATATGCGGTAGGCAGTGACGTATTGGGGTAGCAGTTGGACGTTATATGGGGTAGGCCAGTGACCGTTATTTATGGGTAGGCAGCTGACCGTTATATGGGGTAGGCAGTGGACCGTTATATGGGGTAGGCAGTGACGTTATATGGGGCAGGCAAGTGACCGTCTATCAGGGGTAGGCAGTGACCCGTTATATGGGGTAGGCAGTGAACGTTATATGCGGCAGGCAGTGACCGTTTATGCGGCAGGCAAGTGACCGTTTATGGGGGTAGGCAGGTGACGTTATATGGGAATAGGCAGTGACCACCCGTATATGGGGCCGGCAGTGGGACCGTTAATATGAGGGTAGGCAGTGACCGTTATATGCGGCAGGCGTGGACTGTCTGCAGGTCACCGAGGGGTCATCCAGGGTTCACCCAGAAATCATCCTGGGGTCATCGAGAACATGACTCCAGTGAACCTCTTGAATAACTGAATTCATATTTCATAACCGATGAGCGACTGAAACTGGACGAACGCTGGCATTTTCCCGGATTTACATAAAATATTAGGAGCTGTCACGTAAGTAAGTTTGATGTAAGCCAGTCAGTTATGCACCAGGATGCGAAATCCGATAACATCTGTAGATATTTCGACTTTTAAGTGTTTGCGCACCAAATGAACATCTCCCCGCACGGCATCAGAAACAACCCACAAATTCCGAGAAGAGCCAGACTCACTCATCACCGCATTCCGTGGACCCATTGAGAATCTCGCGAGAAACACATGAAACCCTCAACAACACTTGACTTGACCTAGTCAATACATCGCTGCGCTGTCAACAGGGTCGGGATTTCAGCATTACCCGTCACGACTTCAACCGTATGGACATCGTACCACGAGATAACCACACGGCAAGGTCATTTCCGGTATGATTTCCGGCATTCGTTTCACTTCCGGTATTCGTTTCCGGTGTCGCGGAGTCATGAGAAACGTCAGCCTCGTGGCCGGGCCGTGGGAACGGGGCCGGAACTGGACAGCTTCCGGTGGGCAGAACTCACCAACTTTCAGCGCACGGAATGCGTTATCTTCCACGAATCTTCTTTAGGGCGGGTACGCAGCACGCCACTTACGTTGACAGCCTAATTTCGGCCGTTTAAAATCGCAAAAATCTGATCAGAAATCCAGTCCTGGGATATCAAGTCTCGAATCTGGATCTGTATCTCATATCCAGCAAGATCTGGATTCTGGGATTTTGTTTGGAAACTATTCGAGGGATCCATGATAATATACAGATAAGAAATAATATCTGTGATAATGGATCCACAAGAATGTCAAACTCACCTCGTAAATTTACATCGGGGGTCCATTGGTGCTAATGTTAACATGCATATTTGCATGGACCCACATATTTTGGTATTATTATATCCTAGACGGTAAGACCGTTGAAGTTGCAGTGGTTAATACGATCTCTTCAGATATCAATACAGTTTGAATGAGGAAATGTAATTTACTGAATGAATTGTACTATACCAGCTCGCTAGGCTATATGGCTAAACTTTGCCTTGGCCTCGCGGCTCGCCACCCCACAGCCACAGCCAGCCACAGCCAGCCACAGCCAGCCACAGCCAGCCACAGCCAGCCACGCCATCCACGGGCCACCCACGGGCAGCCACGGCCAGCCACGGCGCCACGGCCAGCCACGCAGCCACGCCACCACGCCAAGCCACCGGCCAGCACGCCAGCCCGGCCAGCCACGGCCAGCCCACGGCCAGCCACGCCAGCCACGGCCAAGCCACGGCCAAAGCCACGGCCAGCCACGGCCAGCCACGGCCAGCCCGGGACAGCCACGGCCAGGCCACGGCCAGCCACGGCCAGCCACGGCCAGCCACGGCACACGGCCAGCCACGGCCAGCCACGGCCAGCCACGGCCAGCCACGGCCAGCCCCACGGCCAGCCACGGCCAGCCACGGCCAAGCCACGGCCAGCCACGGCCAGACCACGGCCAGCCACGCCAGCCACGGCAGCCACGGCCAGCCACGGCCAGCCACGCCAGCCACGGGCCCAGCCACGGCCAGCCACGGCAGCCACGGCCAGCCACGGCCAGCCCACCGGCCAGCCACGGCCAGCCACGGCAGCCACGGCCAGCCACGGCCAAGCCACGGCCAGCACGGCCAGCCACGGCCAGCCACGGCCAGCCACGGCCAGCCACGGCCAAAAGCCACGGCAGCCACGGCCAGCCACGGCCAGCCACGGCCAGCCACGGCCAGCCACGGCCAGCCACGGCCAGCCACGGCCAGCCACGGCCAGCCACGGGCCAGCCACGGCAGCCACGGCCAGCCACGGCCAGCACGGCCAGCCACGGCCAGCCACGCCAGCCACGGGCCAGCCACGGCCAGCCACGGCCAGCACGGCAGCCACGGCCAGCCAACGGCCAGCCACGCCAGCCACGGCCAGCCACGGCCAGCCACGGCCAGCCACGGCCAGCCACGGCCAGCCACGGCCAGCCACCGGCCAGCCACGGCCAGCCACGGCCAGCCACGGCCAGCCACGGCCAGCCACGGCCAGCCACGGCCAGCCACAGCCAGCCACAGCCAGCCACGGCCACTCCCAAATGTCAACAGCCCGTTGGCCAGTGCAGTCGTGATAATTTTTGTTAATTCATAGTTTGTGTTTATTTTCATTCTTCTGTTATGGCAACATGACAAGGCTTCTTTAAACCATGATTGGTTTAATAAGATAGTTGGGGAACAAAACATGTACATTATGCAGCCACAGCTGTAACCATAGCCATGGTCTAGAGATTTTCCAGTCCGGCCCACCCATAAGCCGCTGGGTTCGGCTGGCTATGGGGTAGCTGCCCCATGCAGACCTATACCATAGTGTAAATACTAAAGACTTTAAGTAGTGTAAATACTAAAGTCTTTAGTATTTACACTATGCCTATACCACGGAGTAGAGATATACAGGAGGCGCCACTCGCCGGGTTTCACCATTGCTGAGGGCGACTACGCTTTCAGTCAGTACAATTTATTTCAGCCAGGAAAAGCCAGTCGGCCGCCCGCTCCAGGCCGGGACCCTATGGGACTTATTCATACATTAAAATGTGATGTTGACTCACTTTAATGTTGATTTAAACATCAATATGTGCTATTTTAAATCGCCTCTAGCTGATCAAATAGCACCTAGCATCTAGCTTATCGCTGTTTTGTTTTTCTGTCTTGTTTATGTATAAGCCATGCCAAAAGCGTCTGTCGCCAAAAGCGTAAGAGTGGCGCCTCCTGTACATCTATTATCCGTGCCTATACTAGGCATCCGTGCGTCGCACGCAATCAGGGACGTAGCCAAGGGGGGGGGCACGGGGGCCATGCCCCCCCCCACTGAGCGAAATAATCATACTAATAAAATGAGATTCTTCTGAAACTCGACCCCCCCCCCCCCCCGGTTCAGCAATATATAGCTGAGTAACAAAATGTGATTCACACTAGATAGAATTGCGATTTTTTTTAAAACCCGACCCCCCGGTTCAGCATCATATGGTGGTTGAGGAGGCAAAATTTGATTTTTTTTCGACGTGCCCCCCCCCTGAGCAAAATCCTGGCTACGTGCTTGCACGCAATCAAGCATTACAAACAAAAAACGTTACAGATGTAGCTGGCCTAGATAACCCAAGTCGAGGCCTCCCCAACACGCCGTAAGAATGTTTGTTGTTGTGAATGGGTCAACAGCCATATCCTCTTGGGACCAAGGCTCTCATTCTCTGGTGTGTAGTTTTGAGTCGTCAGTTTGCCACTGTTTTCGCGACACGCACAACATCTGCCCCTGGTGACGAGTGCCACGCGGGTGACGGGATATTAACAGCCGCACCATAGCGTCACATTACCGACATAAGGCCACGCACGGGACTGAACGCAGCCACACATATGTCGTCCGAGTTCAGCAATACATCTTTAACTTAGTAAGATACATGCTTGATAGGTATTCCACACAATATCTAGCCTCAAGTCTCAATTACAAAAGACAAATTAGTACTCAAAACCTCTGGATGCATGGATGTCGATTTGTATACTTTTCGGAGGCTGCCCCCCAATAATTTCATTTTTTATATTAGACATATGGCGTTGCATGGTAATAATGGAATTATAATCTATAAAGCTAGCATTGGGGCTCTGCCAATCATTTTCAGAAAATGTCACCCTGTCTGGATGATTTCGCGATGAGAAAAACAAAAACAGACAACGCAAGCCGCAAGGCACACATTTTCGCCACACAGCACGCACACCATGGCTCGTTTCTCTCCTGCAGGAGGTGCTGCGTGGAATTCAATGACGCTGGCGTCGTGTCGGCACCCTGACCGGCGGTTCACGTCTGTGGGCGGTGCCGCCACCCATGGCACCGTCACTCGTGAGGCGCCCCGTGACGCCGACACGCGCAGCACTGCAACTCACGGCAGCTCACTGTGGCGTGGAATGCAGCTGCAATACTGCAACTCACGGCAGTTCACTGTGGCATGGAATGCAGCGTCTGCGTCCCCCGCCCAGCAGACGCCCAGCAGACGCCCAGCAGACGCCCAGCAGACGCCCAGCAGACGCCCAGCAGACGCCCAGCGGGCGCCCGAAAGGCGCCCAGCAGTCTTCTAGATCCGGGTAACGGGCTGGTCAGGAAAGGTAGAAAACCTGTTTAGAAGAAGATGGCAGCTTCAGTAAAATCAGTGAATCAAAGGAGGATAAAAAATCGAGGGATGAAACGCTCGGGTGGCATAGGATGGGAAGCATTTTAAAACTGATCCGTTTCCTGAATTTTGTTTAGATCGTCTTAAATCGTTATGTGTAGCAAACGCTATCACGCAAACTGTTTTGGAGATAGCTCCAATACAGTCCATGGGCAGAGAAAAAAACAACAGACATCTTAGAACGTATTCCGGATGGCAACCCACCTGGATCGGTTTAGATCGCTCCGGGATCGCAAAACTTCGACATGCCTTCCTCGCCTTCCAACGGCAAAGACGGCCGCTAGCCTCAAACCTCGAGACGATACGTCTGAGGCTGCAGAAGCTGAGGGAAGAGCTGGCTCTACCCGCTCCCCGCACAGGTCGAATATTATTGGTAGGGTTCTCTCTATAGTGTGTGTGGGAGGCTTGCTGTTCGTATGGGCACCGCAGAGAATATGCTGAGAAATGAAAATAAAGCAGCGCCATGCGCATTCAAAAAGCATGTAGGTATTGATGATAAGTAAGTGTTTACATAGTGTTTTAACCAATGTGAGTGGAGTTCTTTCTGCTGGCGATGTTGCAAATAAACAAATAAGCAAACAAATCAGCCGAGAAAAACCGTCACATCACAACCCGGAGAGAAACAGCTGATATATAGTCTACCTGTTTTTACCCGATGCACGTAAGCTGGGACGCAGAAAATCCCGAAACTGGGGAGCATCAGCTTTAGTTTCTAGTGTATGAATCCAATATACGCCATGATTGCCTGCACTATGCCAGCGTCCGTAGTCCGTACCATTATCATCTCGGTATAACACCATCAAACACGCATTCATTCCACATGCCGGCAGCGGCAAACGGCACGCGGCACCGTCAGCGCGTTGGCCGTCTCATCCGTCCGTCCCGTCTCATCGCAACGCGTACCGACCGGCCTAGCCGCGGCGGCGGTGGTGGCGGTGGTGGCGGCGGCGGAGGCGGCGGTGCCCACACGCAGCTGCCATCTGGCGGCGAGCAGGCGTTGTCGCGTGCGTCGCCGCCGCCGCCGCCTCCGCCGCCGCAGACTCATGGTCCAAGGCCGCCCAGCCAGCCCGCGCACTCAAGGGTTCTCAACTCTATGGCGCAGCGCACGCCGAAAGACGCCGACTGCACTGTTGATGGCGAACGCCAGCCTCACCAGATGACTGAGCTGGACACAGAATGGTGGTGGATGGAAGGAATTAATGTAGAGGTGGGGGAAAGCACGAACTCTGAGGCCGCTCAATAACACTGAACCGGGCCAAGCCGCAACGTGACGAGCCGCACATTTGAGAGCCACTGGAGCGGCGTCTGCTGGGCTGGTTGATCGTCTGTCCGCCGCGCGGCAGCACCGTCGCGCCGAGCTTTGAGCCGGCGGTCGGACGTGGATGAAACTCGCGCGAGATTTTCCGGTACAGCCTAGCGGACCAGGCGGCTGCGGACCGCGCGCCGCCAATGCACGCCTTTCACGATTGGTGCACGTTGCACGTGCACAGTGCACGCGCAACGGGTGGGACCGCACGCCCACGAAATGCTCTAACGGTACTGAGAATGCCGCCGCATGGCGCTGCCGCGCTGCAGGCAATAAGGGCGGGTCATAGAAAGGGTTGCGGGTAAATTGCGTAATAATATCGAAGCGTCTCAGCGATTACATGGTGGCAAGCTGAATGGACATCGTAAGCGAAGCGCTGTATAAAACGCAGGCTAACACCGAATTAAACGAAAGGCGACGCATGATCACCAAATATAGCACAGCCGTCAAATTTCACTTATTTTATCGAGAGCGTAGTTAATTCAATAAGTGAAAATAGAGCAGTTTCCACTTTTGCCTTGCAGCACGCGAGCAAACGTTATTGTGTCCAGGTCGCGGGCACATGATTTCCATTGCATCACACTCGTGACATAGTGTGTCATTCAAGGCAATGTCAATAAGGTTGATGGAGGTACTGAAGTCGTGGAACAATCAAAACAAAACAAAAGCGAATCCGAATAGGTTACCATGAACCAGGGGCGGCGCCACCGGGGGGGCAGGGGGGGCAGACGGAGGCCTTAATCACAAAAAGGTGCCCACTGGCACAACTGTCAAAAAGAAAGAAAATTATGT